>WJFB01003774.1:0-12034 GCA_009870185.1 Pygmarrhopalites habei | reverse complement strand
TTGTTAGAAATGTCAATCTGTGGTGACCTTTGAAAATTTACTTTGTCAACTTAGAACCAAAACCAATTCATTTTGAATGTGTGAAGTTAGAACCAAAATCCGTTCCCGCCTGCAAGGGTTTCGAAACCAACGAAATCAGCTGAAAAAAGGAATAAACTTTGGCCTGAATAACCCGGTATATTCCTTCACTTCGAATTCGAACCACTTCAACTTTTTGTACACTTAAAAGGATGCGAAATTGTGTAAACCCTTCCACAGTAAGAAGATCACGCGACATTCACTCTTCTTCTTTTTTTCTAAAAATGGATCTCCTGGGGTACACGGTGGACCACAAAATTTTTGACCTATAAATACTCTTTTTCTTACATCCATGACAAATTTTTGTCAGGGTCAGGGGGCTGAAAAAGGGATTTGGTCGACCCTGTACGATTGAGAAAAGGAGGACATGAAATATGAATAATTCCTTTTTAATCCTCTTTTGTCTCTCCTCACATCCAAGTCTTAACACATTTATTTTGTACACCAAGAGAGAGAGAGAAAGAAGTGGAGAGCACTATCACACACCACACTTGGAATTGTCCATTAGCAGCTCGGAGTGTGTGTGCGTGTGTGTGTGTGGGCCATGGGTTTTTATACGCCGATTTTATGGACTGGAGGCTTGGGGAGTGGAGACGAGGTTCGGATGGAGACCCTTAAATGGTCCTCCCGAGGAATGTATTAAACATTCTCAACGACAATGACAATCAGGATCCAGTTTCCACCAAATTCTCCTTTACCCTTGGGCCCAATCCCCAAAATTCGAGTGGAGAATCAAATTTTATGTACATTTTCTTCTCTCTCAATTTCTCTCTTTTTATTGAGTACAAAATCCCCATTTCAATTACCAGTAACAGTACTACACACAAAATTAAGGTGTAGGTTTCTCCGTCGTAGATAGCCGATTAATGGGACGCAGAGAATAATGTGTGATTGTGGAAATTGTGCAGTGTGTGTCGGATGCAAGTAATTGATGACTTTCTTTGTATTTTGTCTGGATTTTACTTGGTTTAGAGGTCACACCCAGGAAATTTTTTCAGTTGGACAATGACATTCATAATATCACAATCGAGGTAAGTTTCTCTCAATCAATTTCTTTTCTTTTCTTTGTGTCCTCAATCCATTCTTTAAATTTATTGCTGGATTTACTTGACAGCTAGTAATTCTTACTGTACATTTTTAACCGAATTACAATTGAAAATGTTTGGATGTTTGTGTACAGGCTTCGTCTCAAATTGGGCATCAACTAGTCACAGCCGCTTTTAGGTAAATGAACGTTTTAAAAACGTTTAAATACTCAAAATTGACAGCAGTTAAATCATTAATTGTAAAATACTTTTTAATTTTGTAGCATTTTTCTACAAGAAGTTTTGGGCTACGACTCCGTCTCCATCAAAACATACGAAGACAATTTTAATGTCTCCGTCATTCTACGTCGCCTGGCTGACTCGAGCTTTGACGGTCCATCCGGTCATCCCGAGGAACTTCGGTAAATAAATTCTTTTTCTTTTACTCTGTCCATATTTTTGAAATTCGACCTTGAATACCATCTGCATCTAAATTTGTCCCATCCTTCTTTTAAATTGTGTAGAAAAGAAATGTAATAAATTCACATGTACACTTCCTCTCTCTCTTTAATGTGCCTCTCTCTTCTCGCCTTTCTTTGTAAATTTTTTGAATGGTAAAAGGTTACGTGGAAAAGAGGGGAGGAGATTCACTCAGCCAACGCTAATCGATTTTCCCTTTTCTTTAACCTACCTTTGAGGATGAGGAGTCAAGAAACCTACACAATCTCCTCCACCCTTCCTTCCACTCCATACATAATAAATTAATATGTCATACACAAGGAATAAAAGCGTCTGTTTAGGAAAAACAACTTTTTGAAGATACATTCTGAAAGCTACTCCCCCTCTTTCCCTCTTTCTCCCTTCACTATTTGAGAAGGAAGAGAAAAGAGAGAAAGTCTTAATCGGAATGAAGCTTTATTCATACAATTTGAATCGATCGGAACTTCTCCGGTTCCTCTCCTGTATTTATTTTCTCTAATACAACTTTCAATTTGATCAAGGAGAAATAGAGAGGAGGAAGGGGGAATTCTGATGCGTTGACTATGGATAACTCTCTCTCTCTCTCATTTCTTCGTTTCGACAAGGAAAGACAAATACAAGGGAAGGTGTACACACAATGAGTGAAAGGAAGAGACCTTGAAACCAGATCTTGGGGGAAAGAAAGGGAAAATACACACACACAATTCCAACTTCCACCGCCCACCACTTTCTTTACACAAGTTGAGGTCTTGTATGTTATGCGTGTGTGTGGAAAGAGAGATATGGTGGAATGGAATTTAATTTGTCCTTTTGTATCCTGAGACACTGGACTTTGTAATACAGGGAAGACACAGAGAGATTTGGGGTTAGTGTGGGTTTTCTCCAGACGGACAGAGAGAGAGAGAGAGTTTACATTCATGAATTTGTCCCTCATTTTTTTGAATATGGTTTTTTCTGTCTTTTCCAGTCCCGAGACAATGGTGAATCTTGCTGTGTGGATTCCCCACGATGTGGAATTGGCAGACTGGACGAGTCCAGACAGACTGGAGAATTGTGGTCATCTGGGATTCTCAGGAAGGTAAGCCACCAAAAAAAACTGACCAGCTTTTTATTCTATTTTTCTCTTCACTCAAACTTTCTTTCATAACATAATATAACATGTCCAATCCTTTCCTGAGTGGTTTGGGCTGTCAATGTCAATATTCTTTGGCTGTGAGAACCACAGGACCACTTGAGAAGGACAGTCCATTCAAGAAATAACAATAAGATTTCACTTTGCTGTTTTTGGTGAAGGAGGAAGTTCAAAAATGGGTTCTTTACTTTCACAACCCTCCCCCACCCATTATGAGTGTGGATTAAGGCACACAAACTGTCTTTGCGTGTGGCTATCCGGCCCACACATGTAAAAAACACACGCAAAGTGTACTATAAATGTCCAATGTATGTGTGTGTGTTTGTGGAGGAGGGGAGGGCGTGTGAAAGGAGGATGTGAAAGTTTTCCTTGGCCAAACAAAAACAACTGACACTCAAAAAGTCTGAACGTCATTTCCACAAATTTCTCTCCTTTCTCTCTTTATCACATTATGAACTTTCTCATCCTTCCTTTCTCTCACGGACTTTCTCTCCTTGAGAAAGAAAAGGGGGGAAGGATCAGACCAATTCCGACTTTTCAAAAAGGAGGGAGAAAGTCAGACAGTGAAAGTGAATGTTGTAATTACTTGTGACTTTTACCGTGAGAACTCCATTAGACACACACACGGAAAGCAGGGACTGAAAACAAATAAATTACTGGTTAATTTTAATCCAGATGACTGAATTCATTTACTAATGGTTAATTTAATAATTGTATTTTATGGAGAACAAGTTTGAGTTCATTTGTGAAGGGTTCGGAAAAGCAAAATAGAATTGTGTGATTACGGTAGATTACAAAGTGTAATTTTTTATGTGTGTAGATTTGGCTGGTTCATTCCTAAGAATCCTGCAATTGAGGCTCACCCGTCTGTCGATTATTGGAGGACATTCCAAAATAACCCAAAACTGGCCAATTTTTTCAGTCTAGATGGAAGAGGACTGGAGATTGCCCTTAGATACTCAAAGAACTCGACGAGTGGGAGGTTCGACCATTTCCTCATTTATTCCCGACCATTTATCTTAATTTTGTCATGTAGAATGTTGAATTAGTATTCGCCTCTTCCTTCCACTGACGTCACAATTGTCGCCATTGTTGAATGTTGACAAAATAGAAAAAAAGACAAACAAACATGACACATGACATGTACAGGTCTTGTCCTCCTCGATTTTGAAATTTTGTTTCAAATGAGGAAGGAGGAGTCGTGAAATTAGCAAAGTAATTTTTTTCTGTACTCCTTTCTCATCCATTAATGTCAGACTTATTAATTTGTCAAAGAAGTCGATGCTGCCTCAGCATTTTTTAATATTTTTCTTTGACTACTCCGTAACTAACTAACAACTGTGACTTGTTAGTTAGAGAGAAGGGAGATGAGTCATGTTGATGACTTATTCTTGTTCTGGAAACCAGTTGGAATACTAATGTAAATTATTTTGAAATGAACATGGAGAATTATGTAATTTTGTAGGTATTTCTGTGAAGAGAATTTTTGTGACAAAGGGATGTTTGAACCACTCAAATGTCAAGTGAAGCAGAGACACAATAAAAATCATTCATGTGCCATCCTCCTTGCGTCCTATCCAGGTAAACTCCATACTTTCTTTTTTTAAAAAAACTAGTTTTCTAATACAGTACATGTTAAGTTAACAGGGATATACAATCGCTATTGGTGAAGGTTGGGACTGGGGGCTACCATAATTGCTTATAAATATAATTGTTTATCGTATATTACGTCATTGGGGGAGGTTGAAAGAGGATAATTTTGAAAAGAGAGTAAAACTATGTCATATTTTTGTACATGAATTGCTGTATGGATGAAATAATGATGTGGCAGAATCTGAAATCCGTAAGTATTTATCTAGTTAATTTTTCACTTAAAATTCAAGCAGGTTGCATGTTTTTGTTTTTCTTTTGGATAAACTCAAAATTATTAAAAGGGGGTGAAGGTGTGTGTGTGTGATTTCTGTTTGTCATTTTGCTTTGCTTTTGTACACTCACAATCGATCAATTATTAACAAGAAGAGTGAGTAGTTTGAGCAGTAGACATTTTTGTTGTGGTGGGCTCTGGTTAACTGCTTCATTTATTTTTAGTCTGATTGGGATGACTGTTGATTTTCCTGAAATGAAAAATACTTAGTGTGTGTGTGTATGTGTGTGTCCTTGAGGATATCATATTTGTGTAACACACACACAAAAAAGGCAAATTGCTGACAGTGACACTGGCTCTCGAACTGGCAGGAGGCCATAATAATTTTTTTCCCCATTTAATTAGATTACTAATAATAAGATATGAGAGAGACACATTTATAGAGTCCACTAAAAGAGAGTGTACACACACAGGAGGAGGAACATTAATTTTATCCAGGAGTTTCGTCAATATTGATGTGTGTGTGTGTTCTGGTAGTGGAAAGATAGAGAAGGTTGAGTGTGTCGTGTCTGGAGAATGGTTGATGCATAGTAATAAATTATTTCCCTTTTTTTATCCATCTCTCTTTAACTTGACTGTGTATGTCACTTAACTCTCTTCCATGTGTCCAACTCAAACTCTCAGTTGATTTTCTTGGTTTTCATTCTTCGTGATTGGAGAGTCCCGTCCTTTTTTTTTTTGAAAAATTTATTAATAATATTATTGAGATGGAGATGAGATGATATCTTTTAGTCACCATTCTCTCTCTCTCTTCTTCTCGTTGTGGATTTAAGTACACAGATTTATAAATGTACTTGATTAACTACGCAGCAGAAAGAGAGGAGTCTAATAAATGATATGATTTATAAAAAAATATAGAGTCGTCACATTTCCTACCCGACCAAATCAAGGCCCTTGACCTCCACATGAAGATACTGTAAGGTTAACATATATACATCTTCTCCTTCCATATATTTATTTATCATGTAATGATGTTGTGTGTGTAGTAAATTTGAAACATTAATTTTGTTTGATGTGTTTTTCATCTTCCATGGTGGAGAGTGGTTCATGATTAAAGTATATTTGATTGATCCACACACTCCACTTGAGAGTAATTCAAGTGAAGATCAAGTTTTTTAAATTGTCAACCTAAAGTTGAGGATGTTTGTTTGATTGGTTTGATTTGAAGGTACGTGGGACCCAATCTGGAGACAGTTGTCCGACAGTTGGCGACCTTGTATGCCAACTCTAGTCAACAGGCCCTTCTATTTTTTGCATGGAAACCGAGTCTGGTCACTTCCAATTTAAATTTGGCGAGTGTGTCCTTCCCAGCTTGTAATTCCGATGTTTTTTGTCACTACGAGTCCAGGAAATTGAAAAAAATTGTCTGGAGTAAATTCAAGGAGGGGGCCAAAGAAGCTCATGAAGTGAGATTTCTAAACTCATTTTATTTAAATCGATATCTCTCATTTAATATTTGTACACTTGACAATTATCACAGAAGTGCATACAGAGAGAGAAAGCAAAGGGTTTCTTTCTGAGCAGAGCTGCGAAAAGATCAATTTATATTTTTCTACACACGCCTTCTTCTTCTCCACCATGCAAAAGTTCAAAAGTCATTCAACTAAATCGTTCTCTCTCTTCATCTTGAATATTCCAAGATCGTGAGATGAAACCATGAAATATCCTTCTTGAAAGTATACCATCTCTTTCCATACCAGTTGACTCACCTTGAAAAAATCCCTCTCTCGGATTATATAACAAAAGTCAAGTTGACTACACAGTACACAGCGTTGAACTCTCCATATACTTTGTTTTGATCTGGCTCGTCGACTAGGAGAATAATAATATCAATGCGGAAGAAACTTGGCTTTGTAGAGGCGAGAGAGAGAGAAAGAAGCGTCTCTTGTCTTTTACCGATGATCATGTTGAGGCTGTACTATTTTTAGAATTTCACATCTTCCGATCTACATGTATGAAAGTCTAGCTGTACATTTGTATGTATAGAGAGTGGAATAGTTGGAATTCGGAGAGAGAGAAACAAAAATTCATGAGGACCTTTATAAAGCTTCATAAATCGTACTTCACGCTCTCCTTACCAGGGTTACAGCATAGCATTGCATATAAATAAATACGAATCTTTGGTAGACTGTCTTGACAGTGGCGCGTGGAAAACATTGTGACTCAACTCCTTCGGCTAGGAAAATAACTCTCAAGTCAGGATTATGTAGTGTACAACACGAACACGATATGCTTCTCACAAAACCGACAGACGAGACGGAGAACATTGGACGGAGACACACCATTTACCTAACCATGAATGCCCGGTAGGGAGAAAGCTCATCTCCATTTCATCCTGGAAATGGAATTGGTATGAAAGAATAATTCGAGCTCAACTGAATTTATCCAGTCACCCCAATTTCTCCAGATGACAATAATAATAATAATCGGAGGAGGAGGAGGAACATTCTAAATTGGGTTGACAATAATATTATGACAATTACAAGATACGTGTGGACATAAAGAGGTCAAGACCATCCATGTGTCAAGTCAGTGCAGTATTTTTCAAGTTACTTCCAAATTTGATGAGTTGGAACGGGGGGAAATGGGTTCCTTGTTTCATATCGTATCATTTCTGTTGGTACAATGTGTCAATTTTCTCCACAACTCCGTATGACATTTCGACTAGTATTTCAAGGGAACTTGCGAGTTTTTACGAGTTCATTTTATATTTGTAGCAGTAAGACACTAGGAGTGATGATGAGCTGTCATGGTTTTGTGTGAGAGGCTCTAAAAATTTAATACCATTAACTTTTAATAGCCTTCTCTCTCTCTTTCTCTCTCTCTCTCTTTTGTCCTCACTTTCACTCTCTCTCGAAATGGATCAGCTGGCATTGTATTTACTCGCTGGAGAAAGCATAGTGGTTGGGGGTGACTGGAAGATGATTTGTGATCTCTCACTTTCTCTCACAGGAAATTTTATAGGGACGACGACCTACATCCAGATTATTTCTAGCTTATTAACCCCGAAAAACCAGGGGGAGGATTTACTAACTGTTGCACAACACACAAATATCGTGTGTGTGTGTGGACTGTACACAATGGAAAATGAAAGCCTCTACTAAATTGTCCTGTTTTTCCCTACAGGCTGTTCACCGAATCTCATTTAGTACGGAGCAGTACTTATCGCTCCTGAATCTGTACAAAAGAATGGAGGGGGCGGGGGAGAGTGTCCAAGAGATTGCCTGTCGTTGGATGAATATGAATAGTAGTCGACTCATCTGGCAGGAATGGAAGAGTCCAAGTGGTTCAACCAAAACGCCACTCTACATTGGAGGTATCTTCCCTATCACTGGAACTTACACTGCCCGTGGAATCCTCATTGGTACCCTCATTTTTTGTATTCTACATTTTATTCACCGTGTCAATGTTACACCCACACTTCCCAGAATAAGATGCACTGTAAAACCAATTTTGGGGTCCCGGAGTGCATGATTGTGAAAGCAGTTGAGCAATTAGAATCTCTAAATTTCTAAATTTCAACGAAGAGTAGAACTGCATAATTTTTTTACTTGGAGAAAAAAATTGTCCAGACGACTAGACCTTGTCAGGTTAATTAGCTTTTGTAATTTAATGTCTAGACTTTGAAACGTTCTAATAGGGAGACTACCGTACTTTAAACATTCTTGTTATAAATGTCACCTCCTCCAAAGTTTTCACTTTCACTCTCCTACTCTAAAGTGTAACCCAGACAAAAATTTCCCATCTTCATCCAGGATTAACTTTAAGACCAGGGATTAAAATTGAGAGGTTTACGGTACACCTCAAAATATGAGAGTTTACGCCTTATCATGAGGAGTATCTTGAATCTCCAGAGGAAAAGAGATATTGCACGAGGGTTTTCTTTCCTTTTTTTATTATTTTTTTGGGAATAAAGGAGAATTGTGGGCAGGATTTCATACCATGAGTCGTCCTTTTAATATTATCCTGCTCTTTTTATACTTTATCTCTCTCTCCTTCCCCTTCCCCCTTCAGTCACAAAGAAAATGTTCTTTTGTACCTTTCCCCGTGATTCAAGTGTGGAGCTCGGAGAAAGTCACTCTTTATAGTATAATGATCTCTCTGCTGTGTATAGGATAAAGATGTGGTGGTCGCAGTGTGTGTGTGCTGTGTGTGGAGGTAGAAATAGAAGTACAGGAGAAAAGGTAATTTTTATGAACCGCTGCAGGGATCTGAGACTATAAAGAGAAGAGGTTCCTCTGCATGTTTCAGCACTTACGAGACTTTCTCTTTCTCTCTCGGAGGGAAGAAACTTTTCTTACCGACATGGTCATTCCACTTCATTTGTTGAAAGAGCAGCCAGACACACACACACTCAGCAGTCGTATTTCTGATGCATTTAACTGCGCACATTTATCTGTTGACTTTGAATGGTTGACCTTATTGCTTTCACTACCCCTTTCACTCTGTCCAGTCTTTGTGGAAACACGACACTTTCTCCCTCCCCTCCTATCATTTTACTGTGTCCACAAATGTCTTTTTTTAGCCCTCCTCCTCCTCCTTTCTTTACTCTTTTATTGTGGGTGACTTTGAGAAGAAAAGTGTTTTTCCTTCTGCTATTTGTATTCGCTGGAGGAGGATCCTTCCCTTATGCTGGTATGTAGACACACACATACCTATGGTAAATAGCATGGTTCCTGGTAACAGCATAATATTTTCCCTTCCAGAATGACTCATCCAATTAAATGAAGTAGGGAATGACTACTGTAGAGTCGTAGTAAAAATTAATTCAACGAGACAAAACAAAAATGAATCTTGTTTGGGTATCCTCCTCCTCTTTTTACGTTGTTTGTGCGTGTGGAAGTGAGGGTGTGTGGGTGTACACATTCTACTTACTTATCCGTGGTACTTTCTCCCGTTTGAGTAGTGGTAATAATAATAATATTTATTCCTCTAGCTGCCGAGATGGCAACAAAGGCTATCAATGATAATGACAAGGTTCTCAAAGACTACGTTCTCAAATTGTTCGTCCACGATGGTCAGTGCCGAGCTGACATGGTGATGAAGAGCTTCATTGGTAAGAACACGATTTTGTACCATTTACCCCCTCCAATGGTAAAACTACACACACACAAATTATGAAGCAAGACAGAAAGATGTATTTTTTGTATGTTGTTTTCAGACTACATTCGTCTCCCGTCCTTTCCACACATGGCCGGGATTTTGGGTATGTCTATCAAATAATTTCCCATTCATGGCATGGACAAAACTCCAGTCCTCCCATTATATTTAACTGTAACGACGTAGTTGTCCTCCTCGCTCTGGTTAATCCCTTGAATTGGGGTCATTAGCTAAAATGTGAGGATGAACAATATGGATTACACTCACAATTTGAACCCTCCTCCCTTCAAACTAGGAAAATTCCATGACAAACTCTCTCTTCCTGACTCCATTCGCTCAAAACACGCATCAAAAGTCATTAGCCTCCGTTGGCACTGGCCGTTGTTCCATTTTGACTGTTTGACTGGAGGGCACTAAACAATTTACCATTAAATATGTCATTGCTGGAAAAATCTACTCCTCTATCCTTATCCCTTCCCACTGTTATTATTTTGAAAAGTTTTACAATAACAGAGAGGGACACTCGAGCAATTAATTCTTGGGAAAGGATTTCATGGAAAATATGTCATTCACTGTCCCAAGAAACACAGAGACAGTGGGGCGTTCATAAATTGTTGATTTAAGAAAATATTTATTCATTCTGTCTACTCGGTGAGTAGACAGGGACTGGCGTAACGTTGGAAGAAGGGAGTCCAAAGAAAATACGAGACTCAACTTTGTCTACAGAGAATAGAGACAGTGTAGTTTGAGGGTGGGAGGATTTGTGTGTGGGAGAAAGTTCTCCTTCATCCATCCCATCGCAGAATTATGATAATTTTTCCAGAGTCCAAAAAACTTTGAGCCAACCCATCAAACACACACGCACACATTTCCAGAGGGAGTAATGAGAATATTATTTTGCATAAACTTTCCCCTCTCACTTTTCCCAAGACTTCACTGGGTCGAAATAATAATTCTGTGCAAAGAGAGAGTCTACTACTCTTCACACTCACTCATTTAGGGGATACACAATTAAGAATGTACAGGGGAGGAAAGTCATTAGCAATATTGATTGGAGAGTGGAACATCTGCTTCCTCCACATCTCAACTCTCTCTCTTGTGAGTTAGGACACACATCTTGGACAGGGTGGCAGAGAGAGAGTTTCCACGGATTTTCTGGGCCCAAGAACTCAAATTAGTAGGTCATTCTAATTTACATGCTAATGATCTATCCCTGACTGGAAAATTTTGAGTGTAGTCAGGATCTGGACATGCTTAAATTTGATTTTAAATTGTGTGATAATGAACAACATTTTGACATTATGGTTTTCCTAACGGTCTACTAATTTATAGAAGAGGAGGACAATATTATGGACATGTGAGATTGACAACTGGGTCACTACGTCTTTGATTGGCTTTGATGGTAATAACCGGCCGATTCTCTAAAATATGTTTTACTTTTTTGTGACTTCAGGTCCAGCTTGCTCGGACACGGTGGAAGGAATTGTAAGTATTGAAAAATTTTTTTACTGTCAGTGAATTCATCATATTATTATGATTATAACATTAATTTAATGTAATGTATTAAATTAAAGCATTGTACACAATAATAATATAACTGCTAAATACTATATAATGTATAACAAGAGGAGAAAATTTTTAAAATAGGCAGGGGTCGCTCGTCATTTCAAGACTGTCGTCATCAGTTACTCGGCAGAAGGTAAGAATTTTTATTTGGATTTTGTCGGGATTCTAAGAAATGTTTTTTTGTAAAAAGTGCGAGATACTGAAATGCACAAAACTGAGTTTTCTCTCTCTTTATTTGTCTCAAGGGTCGACGTTTTCGGACCGGGAAAAGTATCCATACTTTTTCAGGACTATAGGGGAAAACAAACAATATCAGTGAGTTAGTTTTCACTCTCCATCATCTTTCTCCCTTGACACCCCCAAATAACTAATACTAGTATAGTGTTCTGTAATATTTGTACATAATTCACGGTTCAGCCTCTCTAAATCTTCCTTTGTCAAGTCTAGGATATTCATTTACAATTCTCTCTCCCTCCCTACCTCCATTTGCTTGTGAGTGTGTGTGCCTTGAAATTCACTTTCTTCCTTAGCTGTTGCACCACTTTCTCTGCAATTTTCCCTCCGTCTCTCTCTTTCTGGAATTCCCCAACGAAATGGGGCGAATGTATTCAAATTTCCCTTTTGTGACAAGTTGACTTCTTGTGACTCGTCTGTGGCAAGAAGTTATGGTTCGCTACACAGTCGGCAGTCAGAGAAAGGGAGAGTGAAAGTGTGTGTGTGGAAAGTTAC
>WJFB01003773.1:0-12039 GCA_009870185.1 Pygmarrhopalites habei | reverse complement strand
AGTAGTGAGTGTGCTAGTATGATAGAATGGAATGAATATGCCAATATGTTATTACAAGAGTTTGTAAGTCAATGTAAAGTGATATACGGTGCCAATTTTTGTGTGTATAATATACACTCGTTGATTCATTTAGCAGCCGATGCTATGAATTTTGGATCCTTAGATAAGTTTACTGCGTATCCTTTTGAAAATTATATGCAGATATTCAAAATATTACTTAGAGGAAAAAATAAGCCTCTTCAGCAAATTGTAAATAGAATTTTAGAGCTTGAAAACAATTCAAGTAGCAGCACTTTTGTGGCGTCAAATATTGTGCAAAAGCGACTTATCGTCAAACAAAACTATGTGAAGCTAAGATACAACAATATAATTATTTCCAACAAAGTGGGGGACAATTGTTTTCTAACAAACGACAAAAAATTGTACTTGTACAGAATATAAGACACACTAGTGATAACACTAAAATAGAATGTAAATATTTTTTGTCTTTAGAATCAATAGATTACTATCCATTAAATAGTAACTCATTGTACATATACAAGGTAAATGATAAAATGTCAGAGGTGGTTATAATTGACGTGATGTCACTTAAGAAAAAATGTGTGTGTATGCCCATCGATACTGTTAACAGTATATATTATTGTATTCCATTAAGTTTTGATATATATCATGAAAATTGAATGCACAATGTCAAATAAATATTTTCTAATTAATTGGGACTTGATAAAACAATTACTTGAAATAATTGTGTACAATCAATTGCATTTGTAAGATTTGTAGTGTGCATGAGCATAGAAATTGCATGGCATACAATCGGCAGAAAGTCGGGTCATGAACGTATAATGAGTGAAAAATGAATGGCATTCAATTGGGGGATTATTGAATAATGAGTGGGACATTCACGGTCCACTGCGATGGAGAATAGACGGCCGTCCATTCCCCAATCATCGGTATGGATTCATGGCCCATGTATTTCCCATGCGACAAAACGTTAAAATGCCAATGAAAAAATACTCCCAATCCCCGATCATTGGCCAACTATTTTTTTCTACTTGGGTGGATACATAAATGAAAGAGTCGTAATTCAGTGGAGTGAGTAACACAGTAAAAAGTTCAAGTTGATGTTGAATTAACAAAAGAACAATATAGAATTTCCTAGTGGTCGGATATATACAAAATACAAATGTAAATACATACTACATATTTATATCACTTTTATCCATTGTCAGTCCATAGTCATAATTTCTACTGTGGTAAGAAGCCTATTACCAAAAAGGAATAGCAGACATTACTTTCCTATACTGTAGGATGTTCCGCCTACAAATTCACAATACAAATCAAATGAATTGCATATTACTATTTGCAATGAAAATCCGAACCCCACACACTAGTCTCACAACTCATTTCAAGTCTAATGAAATTGAAAGTGGATTTTGATTTGCAACGTGCCACATCAGTCACCTTTGTGGAGGAGGTACGAAATGATTCGTCTCATTTCAATCTGCATCTGGTGAGTCAATTTCCATCCATCCTCATCACATTCCTTTCTATCAAAATGGAATAACAAATTATTTTACAAAATCCTTCTTTTGTCCAGATTAAAATTGTTACAAGATGCAGACATCAAGGTCAATCCTGCCCTTGCTCTTAGGAATGTTGACATGGACATCAGCCGTCAACCTAACATCGACAAAAAGTGACAACCGGACAAATATTAGTACAACATCAACAATAACTTCAACTGAATCTTCACCAACTTCAACTTCCACAACAACAACAATTTTAACAACACCAGCAGCAACAACAACGACACCAACAACAACAACAAAGCTTGAAGAAACCTCACCGTCCGCATACGGCCAAAATTGTGTTCATGACCTGACCAGTGTAGCAAAAACTTGTGATTTTTCCAAAACATCAATTTTCTGTTACAAAAATTCTATATGTGGTTGTTTCAGTGTTTCCCGACTTATCCTCGATGGAACAATCCCTCATTTCGACCTCAAACCTTACACGGTCAACATCGAGACGGAGTACAATGACATGACAAAAATTTGTCAGTCATTAGTAGGTTCAATATGTCCTTTAGACACTGTTGACATCCCTTCCATCATCCTCCCAGAAACAAATTTCAATTTGATGAATCTCAACACGGCTGTCAACAATTTGGTTTGTAAAGGGACAGCAAAGTGTACGAGTACAGGTCATGAATTTGTGGATGGGATGAATATCGGAATGTGTGTTCAAAGAAAAGAAAATTCTTCATCATCAAATGTCAAATCTGATGGGACATGTGTTCACAATCCAAGGAATCCTACAACTCAGTGTGATTTTCAAAATACTTACAAAGTTTGTTACAAAAATTCTACTTGTGGCTGTATTAGTCTTAGCCGACTCATCCAGGACGGATCACTCCCACTCATTGACCTCAGTGTTTACCAACTTCAAATTGAGACTATTTACGATGAAAAGACAGGAAAATGTCAGTCTGTGGAAAATTCTATTTGTGCCCGTGGTCCCGTTTCTCTCCCATCTATGAAACCCTCGGCAGATACAGACATTTACCTGAGTGACCTTAATGTTGTCATCAATGGAATCAAATGTACAGGGAATGGGAAATGTAAGGACACCGGGAATGAATTGGCAGAAGGGGCTAATGTGGGTAAATGTTCTGCAAGGTCATCCCTCTTCATCCAGTCACAAGTCATCCTCCTTCTAATCTTCTGTCTTATTTTGTCCTCCTCCTCCAAACTACTAAATAATTATTAAATACACTGGACACGTTCAAAAAATCTTATTTAATCTGTACAAAACAACTCTCCATTTTACTCACTACGTATTAACATTTCTAATTAAAAATAATCAACTTTAATTAACCATGTCTTCCATGTCAAACTTTTATATCCAATAAAAAGAGAGAAGGAGAGAAGAAACAAAATTCAAGAGAGACTTCCGCAGGGTTCCAATCCAAGAGTCCTAATTTTTATTATAATTTCACATCTATTAAACAACGGACTAGTTTGTGTGTGTGTACATGTATAATACGTGTATATGTCTCTCTCTCTCAGAAGGATGATGATGATGACAAATCTCACTTTTTCCACGGGGAAAAGAGGGAATGGAAGAGTAAACTTTCATGGAGAAAATAAAGAGAGAGTGGGAG
Organism: Pygmarrhopalites habei; assembly: GCA_009870185.1. Taxonomy (NCBI): domain Eukaryota; kingdom Metazoa; phylum Arthropoda; class Collembola; order Symphypleona; family Arrhopalitidae; genus Pygmarrhopalites; species Pygmarrhopalites habei. Next base: position 8,876 of record WJFB01003773.1, on the reverse strand, counting down.
AAAGTGTGTCATTTAATGATGATGCAGCATTGGAAGGAGGAAGAGAGGAAGAAAGAGAGAATAAGAAGACGTTGTAAAACCTTACACCATGAAAAAAGTCCAAAGTAGCCAATAAAAGAAAATAGGTTTTAGAAAATTCGGTTTCCCTCAATGTCGAAATGAGAGAGTGGCCAACGGACTGGGTGAGTGTGATGACACCAAGGCTCTCAAGGCTCTTGTTCCCTCCACACACACACGCCCGCACACACAGAGTAGAGTCAAATGTAGTGATATATTGTATGAAACCCGGGTCGTATGTAGGACATAGTGCAGAGCCCAGTGAAAGTAGTATCTGGTCGATTTAGCCTCTGGTGAAATTTCCTCTTTTCACAACCACAACCACAAGCTCAGCCACCCGCCGATCACTTGTTCTTTCTTTTTCTGTGTTTTCCCCTTCCCTCTTTTGTACACCGGATAAAGGACTCCAGAGAGAAGGAAGAGAAAGGGGAGTCTGTTGTCACTTGATTTGGCGAGGGGAGCCAATGGGTTAAAAAAACTAAGTCCTCCCCCATATGTACGTATAATTATTGTCTAATCGAGTCCAAAGTTTGACACTGCACAAACACACACTCTCTTTCTGTTGTGTGCACGTCTTTATAAACCTTTACCTCCCTCTACTCGGTATATACAGGGAAAAAGGCACTTTTGTGATGTGAAATTTTTGTCAGCTCGTCGTCAGAGAATGAGGCTGACTCTGCTCTCTCCCTCTCTATCTTTTTGCTTATATTGTATATACGCGTGTGTGTGTTCACTTTTGGGGTTTTTTCTCCTTGGGTCGTCTTATACGGCCGAAATGCTAATAGGATGTGGACGAGAGTTGGAGACGGAAGATTCCCCTGGGGAGACCATCACACTTTTGTCTAAAGAGAGACGACGTCTTTACTTTTACTTTTTTCCCTTCTTTCTCCTCCACTCTCGTCTCTTCAGCGGTTAGCTCTCTCTCTCTTGTTGATGTGTGCGTGTGTGTGTGTGGGGAAAGGAGAACTAGATGAAAGGGAAAGAGAGTTGGATCTATTGGGAAAGTCATCCTTTTTTCCTTGTTAGTTGCAACGTGCATGCCATGCAGTCACAATATGTCCCTGCCAGTGTAAAGTGTATAAGGGATGAAAAAAGGAGAGCTACAATATAATATAATATATATATTGGAGTGCAGTGCAACAGCTCCAATCATCTGGAGGAGGAGGAGGAAGATTCTCTCATATTGTGGGAGAGAAACAAGAGATCAGAAGAGGTAGGATGGTAGTATAGGCTCCTTCCTGTATATTTATTCTATAAAGGTATTAGGAGGGGACTCAGGAGGAGGAGAGTGTCGAGAGTGGAGAAAGTGTAACTTTTTTCGATTCAAAAATCAACTTGCCTATGACAATGCAGGGAAGAGGAGAAAAGAGAAGAGGAGAGTGGAGTCTTAAAGATATTTTCCAATCCCGAGAATACTTCGTCACTTTTCCCTGTCACGTCTAATTAGGAGGACAGTGTTGGCCTGTCGGCTTTTGTACTGTTCGAGAATTCTTAGTATCCCCCCAAAAAAGAGTGTGTGTGTTGTTGTCTCATACATTATATAATATTGGCTGTAAGTGTGTGTCCTCATGGATATTGTTGTTATGGTGTGGGTTGTCCGTCCCTTGTACTATATATATATATATATATATATATGGCATGTGGGTGAATATGTACAGAGACCCTTTGCACATTACATTTTACATGTAGCCAAGTTCAAAGTGTCCAACTCCTTCTCTCCATCCTTCTTTTTTTGTTTGTTTGTCTTTTCTTCCTCCTTTTGTGAGTGTGGGTGTCTGAAATTGTGTGTGTGAATGCGTATGTTTTTTCATTGAACCAAAAAGTTACATTACAAATAGTTAGTCTCTGTGTGTGTTTTCAAAGTTGTTCGATTTCCGGCTCCTGTCAAAATTTTCTTTCTCCTTTTTTAAGAAAAAAAAATATTTCGATTCTCGGAAGTTTGCAACTGACACACACACGCTGACTCTCACCTTCTCTATTTCTTGTCTTAAAAAAGAGGCCAGGAATTGCTTCACATTTTCTATCTGAGAAAATTCCTTGAAATTAAGGACTTTTGATGAACAGTGCAAGCACCACAATGGGTGGTACTTTCAACTTTTTTGCTGAAACTTTATGAAACGTTTTTGAAGCGTCATTTTGTTGAAAATTATAAATGTATTCGAAAATTGGACATTTTACTACACAGTTAAGCTGTGACAGTTTGCTCTGTGTTTTGACGCAACCTTCTTGTGTGTCATTTAGCATGGAAGTAGACTGTGGACATTTTTGATTGAGCAACTTTTTGACTATTCATATTGTATTCCTAATTGTACTGCAAGTCAACTTTGTATTTACACAATAAAGATGTTTTCATTACTGAAATATGGAACAGAGTTTGCGTAACATTTTTTTGTCATAAGAATTATCAAAAATTCTATATTCCAGAGCAGGGTCAAGATTCTCTTTTTTGCAACCTACACACACACACACCTGTGTCACCCATTTATTGAACAGTTTTACATAAATGTGGGTACACAATTGTGGGTACATATGGTATAACAGTTAAGTGTAGAATTGTGATTCGTCTCAGTTGGGATGGTGGATGTACAGTTTTGTTCTATGTGCTCCACATCTCCCATCGCACCCATATCATATTTATATGACGATGTGTTAATTGCATGTTTGTACGGATTGTCTCTTTGTCGTGTGTCCATGTATTTAGCACTCTTTTGGAGATGATATTCATGAGGGAATCTCCTGATGTGTGTTTGTGTTATGAGCAACATGAGGGGAGTTACAGAAAACGGTCGACACTTGTACTCGTTCCAGTTGGTGTCATCCAGACAGTCTCTTCTCTGTACATTGTTTCCCTCATTCAAACATATATTAGAGAAGAGGAGGATGAAGAAGAAGAGGAGGAGACTACTAGATGGTAAGGAATGAAGCTGACACATGAGGTGTGTACATTTGTGTGGGCCTCCGTCAGCGTACGACTGATTGCCAAAGTGAATGACGACGTGTGTGTTTGAGAGAGAGAGAGAAATGAACAATGTGTATGTCATTATCTTTTGACAATGTCATCCTCCCACACAGCCACACACACGCACACAGACACTGGTAGTAGTTCTATGCATGTAGAGCATATCAAAAATTGAAACAACTCTCAGAGATTATGGAAGACAAACAGACATGGATTTAATTTGTTGGAGAATTAAAAAAAGACCCTCCAAGAGACTCTCTCTCTCTCTCCCTCCGTGTGTGTGGATGAGAGTACAAAATATGCACACACACTCTCATAAGTCTCAGGATTTTAAAGTGTGTGGAGAAGGGATCGGGAAAAGAGGAAGAGGAGAAATTCACGTGAATTTGCACGCACCATACAAAGCAGAGGAGGAGGAAGAAAGATGGAGGGCCTGTGGATGATTTGAATAATCATAATAATGCACAAAAATCCAAGACACAATGAATGCAGCTATCCTTATCTCTCAAACTCAATGCTTTTTACTCTGTCCTGGCTGCGCTCCTCCAAACTCCAAGCCCAAAAAGAAATCTCTCAATTTTCTCTAAATATGGTGAATGTAAATGTGGGGGGATTAACGAGATGAAAGGAAAATATAAGCATCTCGTTATTCAAATCTTCGAAATTCATTCGACAGGTCCCCATTGGACTGTTCCTCTCTAATGCGTGTATGTGTATGTACACACACACACGCTCTTCTTCCTCCTCCTTGCATTATACTCGGCTTATCCTTCATAGGCTTGTCCTTGTCTTACTCCTCCGTCGTATGTCATCCTTACCATACACAACCCCATAAATAGGACCATTTTTCTACGCAACCAAACACCGGGATCATTCTGATGGCTCCAATCCACTTTTACCGTATCCATCACAAATAAAACCCGGTGTATTCCTTTCAAAACTCCAACTCTTGGAAATATATGTACTCCTCAGTAAATAATTCTTCTTTATGATCCAGGACTCTATCCAAGTTTTTATGGTAGCTTCATAAATTCTTCATTTCCGAAATGAACCTGATTTTTTCCCATTATCCATTCCCCTCCTCTCCTCCACGTACGAAATGTAGCATGTACATGTCATTGACTGCACTGTACAGAACACATACACACACACACCACCCCATTTTGTTGCTTAAGCTGTGTAACAGGCTTAATACAGGGAGGGATTCGGAGTAATTTTACCTGTCGTCACACTCATAATTCTCTCTCCCCCTCATCTTTCTCCTCTCCTTCTTTTCTTAGACCAGTTCGGAATGACTCTATTTCCCCCACTCTCCCCTATTCCCGCGTCCAAGGAAAAATAAGAAAAAGTTCATATTTTTATTATTCTACTTCCACTCATCATTCCAGTGTTACAGTGTTCCAAGTCATTCCAGGGAGGACAAGTTATTGTCAATAAAGTGAGGAGGAACAACAACGGGTAAAATAGGAATTAAAGTAGTATTAAAATGAGATTAGGAGGATACAGAATTATAAAAAATTTATTCCGGAGTCAAAAACTCGGGTGTAAATGGGAAAATACTCACAGGGCACCTGACACACGCACAGGAAGACACAGACAAAAGGTCTCATCTTCCCTTCATAATAATTGGCTGGATTAAATCTTGCTGGGAAGTAACAAAGAGTCCCTTTGATTACACACCGGCATGAGATATTGAATGATGATGCATTGATGTTCACTCAAGATGATCAAGAGCTTATGCATCATGAATGTGTGTGTGTGTGGAGGAGGAGAGGAGACAATGAGGGAAAAGTGAGTTGAAAAAAATTATTTCCAGTCACTGCATGAATCCTTTCATACCCGACTGGATTTGCATCTACACACAAAAGTCTTTTCCACCCTCCCTCCATTTCTCTCTGTATAAATAGAGTCAGCTTGAAATTCTACTCGTCGTCTTTTTCCTTATTGGAGTTTTTGAATCCCCCTAGCTTTGACAAAAGAGTCACGTCTCCCGTGTGCGATCTTCTCCCCCTAAATTAATTTGAAACATAAACAAGGTGAGTGTGCATTCAAATGTTCACAAAAAAATTGTCCTCTCCGTCATGTATGACAGTACGTGTGTGTCTTTGTAGTGTACATGTGTGCATGTGTGTGTGGAGAGAGAGACGAGCAATTTTGAGTCATCAATAAATTGGTAAAGTGTCCAAAGGTTTGTTGCTTGCATGACAAAAGACAGAGGAAAAAAGTTTGGAGAGTAAAATGAGTTTTGTTGTTGTGGTGGAATATTACCATTTCCTACACAAAAATAATGATGGTCATAGTTAATAATTGTTCACACACGACACTCGGAGGACAGAATACGACTGCTCGTGTATTTAAAAGAAAGGCATGGTCATAATTGGCAATTTTCAAGCTCTGCATGGAATGGAGAAGAGAGGGAGAGGAAATTTTTGCATTTTCTGCCTCGAGTCATACATTTGAATGATTTTTTAGGTTCATCGGTCCGTGGATCCACAAGTCCACAACACACACACACAGAAATATTACAAATGTATAACACACACACGCAGACACACAATCGTAAAATATATTGCTTCATATTTTGAGAAAAGTAGAGAAAGAGACAAGGCAGAAACCACCCCCAAGACAACAAACAACAACAACGAAAAAATGTTATTCACCCTCCATTTGCTGTGGCCTCACACGCAGACAAACACACACATCTATTCATGTTTGTACATGTGTGTGTGTAGATAGGACTCTTGGATGATCATGACAAACACGTTCACTGTGTCCATGTCTCTTATTTTATTTCTGAGAATTAACGTTAAATAATGAATTCCATGTTCAAGAAAATTCAGGAGAGGGACAGTCACGAGTCTCCAAAATGTGACTTTCAACCATTTTCGCACAAAAAAGATGACTCCACACATAAATTTGCATGCATAGTGCATAGAAGATAGTTTCTTCAAGATACGTTTTGAGGTCACTCCATCCAGTAAATCATTAATATCCAGTTGAAACCTTGATCAGAACAGGAAAAGTACATTCGTGTGTAATTTGTCTTAATATTTTTTACATACCAAATATATCCAAGTCCAGTGATAACAACCCAGAAGGGAACCTGCACTTTTTTGTCCTCTCCATTCTTTGGACGCTGATAAGTATTTGAGAATCTTAACTATTTTCTGAAAATGAATAATATTGTAATCCAAAAAAAGTGTTCTACTGTGTCTCTGCACCAGTTCCCTCCTTTTCTTTTGTTCTAAAAACGTTTACATACAAAAATGTGACTACTGCATTACTGCTATTCTTATTTTGTACGACGATAAGAAAGCAGACAAGATTAATCCATCGGAATTGAAAGAGGGACATGAGCGTCGTCGTTGATTTTAATCAACTGTCCAATATAATACATTTATCCAGACATTCCACTCCATCCCACTCCACTTCCCATTTTCACTCCCCTCTCCTCCCTTCCCTCTTGAAAAATGTATGAAAATGTCCAATTTCCTCCCACATCCAAAGGAACGCACCATCAAAGGTCATTTGAAAAAATGGAGACTCCAATAAACACACACACGAAATGATACACACACACCACTTGGGTATGATGAAGGTGAGCATTTACTCAGACAAAATAATAGATGAGGTTGGTGTGAGCGGCGTCGGGATTTATCACAGTCTGAAATAATTGGGTGAGACTTGGATTGGTATTATTTCATCGGAAGACACACACACACACACACACACACACATGCAATTGGATGGTGGGTAGTGGGACGTAGTATAAAGTGGATGCATGCAAGATTTGAACAAAGTGTACTTGAGCGTGTGTGTGTGTGGAAAGAGGATTGTTTGATTTTATTCAGGATTATTATTACATGTCCAACTTTGGTGTATCAGTATTATTGAGAGGTGAGTGTGTGTGTGTGGAAATAACAAAGTAAATAACTGAGAGCATTACACACTCACACACATTTTTGACTCATATTTTTGTGTTATTCCTTTTGTCAAGGTATTACATATGTACGACTCTAATCACAATCATCAACAATTTTCAATCTCCTTAAGGACAATGCATCCACCTTCCTCCATCCACAGTACAGATACAGTCAGAAAAAGGATTATCAGGAGAATTAGAGAAATGCTCGAGCACAAATGTCGGTTGGATATCCATGAAATAATTTACATACCCTGCTATACAGAAAACGCACACACATGATTGCAAATGTGTGTGTGTACCATTGTACTATCACCAATTACCATGGATAACAACACAACAAGTTGAAAGGGAAAGCCACCATCATTTCTTTACTGTACATACTTTTATCTACATACGTGTGTGTCTCTACTCTCTCTCTCTCTCTTTGAAACCATAGATGAGGAAAATAAATTGTAAAATCCTTAGACTCCGTCAATAAATCCGTTCAAATAAATTCTCTGGTCATTTAAGGTCAAGTGTGGGAAATAAAAATTTATTGATGCCCCCAGGACTTGTCCATTGTCATATTATAATATGGACAACAAGGAGAGGGGGAAAATGGACACTGTACAAGGGAGGCTAACTAAATTATGAATTAATACAACCGACTGATTATCGACAGCCTCAAACGGACGCTCCGTGTAGAGAGAAAAGAAGAGAGAGAGAGACACGGGATTTTCATAAAACTCTAATCCGTTTACTGTCCTCTTCTAGTACTGAGCCCCCCCCCCCTCCATCCTCCTCCTCCTCCTCCTGACACATGACATGTACTTACTTAGCCCTCAGTGAGCATGATGTACGCGTGACAAATCAACTTGTTCCTTCCATTCCTCTCTCTCTGTCTAAATGCGTGTGTGTTATGCAAATGAGAAGTCCGTGCACACCTGTAGAGTTGGAAAAGACGTATGTGTGTGAAATTTAACAGGAACCATCTTCTCTGATTAAGGACTGATTCATGATCCTTGTCCACCGAGCCATGTGCTCTCTTCTTCCTCTGACTGAGCCTTTCCTTCTTCCTGCCAGGGATAAAAAATTGGCAATTCAATTCGTCAAGAAATTTGATGATTTTAACACACACGTGGACAAAAATCCTGTCCAAAAGATAGTCAGATTCATGAATCCCTCCCCTCGTCGATTCGTTTGTTTCTCTCCCAATTCAACCCCCACACATGCACACACAACTCAATAACTTTAAAAGACGCTGAGGAATCAATATTAACATTTGACTACTGTAACTGTACAATTGAAATGTGGAGATTACAAAAATTGAATGGCTCTTTTGTGCTCATTGGAAATCAAAAATCGGACACAATAAATAAGACAGTCCATATAACAACAACAACGACAACAACAGTGGGAGATGGTTTGCGTGTGTGAAGTATGCCTTCCTAGGTAAATGAAACGAACCATAATCCGCCCATTTTAATCACTTTCCAGAGTATGTAAAAATGTATAAGGAAAAAGAGAGTCGGCAACAAGCCTGTAAATCGGCCCACGTTTAAGGGAAGAAGGGAAAAAAGGAGAGGAACAAGATAATACTCCTTGTTCCGACACACACACACAAGAAACATGATGGTACAAATGTATAAGGCTGTCGTACTTAAGTAGCATTATTATTATTATTTTGTCAGGGCAGGACACAAGCCGGGATAAAATGTATACTCTGAGCCTCTTTGACACACACACACATCATCATAAATACTTCACACCTTTTCTAAATGCAAGGAACTGACAGTGATGCCCACGAGCATCTTTTTAACACTTTTTCCCTTCTTCTCCTCTCCTTGTAGGTAAAGCGGGGTTCACAATTGTTTTTCTCGAACACGAACAAGCCTCTCCCGCTAATCCTTTTCAGAGGAAAACCACGCACAAGAAAATATGTGTCGATTTCATAAA
>WJFB01003772.1:0-12042 GCA_009870185.1 Pygmarrhopalites habei | reverse complement strand
CCAAACTTTATCAAAATGCACAAAAATTACAGGCAACACTCGTCAGAATATAGGCTTTCTAGAACTGAAAACAGAATTGAAATTTATTGAGTAGATTTTGAGAAAAAAAAGAAAACGCAGTCCGAACCACCCGGGTGGACAAGCTTTATTTACAATACTAGAAATAGTACATGTGGTTGACGAACAAGGTAACCACATTTAAGATTACGTGTATAAACTCATTTAATGTAGTATTGGGTATTTCTAAGCATAAATTAGTCTTACAACTAGGAAAATTTATAGACAAAATATATATATTGGTTGTATGTTTATGTTACATAAATTAAATCATACTCTCTCTCTCAGAATATGTATAGCTGCTTCCAAATTCACAAACAAACACTCACAGCTATACACAGTACAGTTTTGTACAAATTACAAAAAAAGAACATATTTAAGAAAGATGTACAGTACAGGATTCTCTCTGTCTATACATGGTACATATTTTTACATAAAATTACATCATACCTGACAATGAGAACGAAATAAATTATTATAACACACACTCTACTTTTGTAGTTCCATTTTTTGCTAATTGTAACCATAATTAGCGAAAAATCAAAAGTTCACCTACATACATTAAGACAAGGGAAATAACAAATAACAAAAACAAAATGTAGAACTACCCTCTTGACTCTTGACCCTATATAAATTATTAATTTTTTTAAAAAAACAACTTTTATGAATATGACGATTAATGACGAAGATTAAAAAGGATTGTTTGGTAAAATCATTCCAAGATTTTTTTTAATGTGTTTTGTGCTCTTGCCGGTTCTCTTTTTCCTTTCAAACCAATTAATTATTACGTGAGAATCATATTACGAGAATATTACACTGTGTAATATGTAATTAATTAGAGAGAGTGTTCATATTTGTATCAGATTGAAACTTGATTAACTGTCCTTCCAATAACTTTTGTAGAAATACATGGATGGAGCTAAGGAAGAGAGAGAGAGACCAGAGACCAAATGAGATTCTTTCCCTTGCATTTCGACTTTTTGCCTACTGAATTTTCTCCATTATTCTTGTTTTCAATTCATTTCATACATGACGGTGGCTGTTGAACATGTTTTTTTTGCAAAACATAATCCTCCTCCTACTTTTGCATAGTAGCAAATAATGATGACGGAGGTAGTGGACTGTTATAATACAAGACTGCCTTCATAATTATTTTGACTCGGACAGTTTGTTCTCAACTTGTACTTGCACACACACACACATTGATATTTGATATACAAAATAGATAAGGAGGAGAGGAGGTTGGACTAACAAGAGAGAGGTTCTTTCCTAGCCACACTGAAGACACGTTGAAATCAAAGTCTTTTAATATTGACTCACTGATGTTAATCTTATCTCTCTCTTCTCTCTTTGCTGCTATAAATTACTAGCCTGGTTGAGCAACTCGTGGTTCATCCTGAGAGAAGAACTTCATAACTGATCCCTATGTGTGTGTGTGTTAGGAAGTGTACACACACATTGTAAGTTACAACCCGCATACAATTTATACGAGGAGCAAGTTGTTTGAAGTAAAAAAAACACGATTGTTATTTCATTAGGACGTTAATGATTTCCAAATGTATATTAAGCCTATATGTGTATGTTTGATTCTTTCACTACTCGAAATCTGAATCCAATGTATTCCATTATCCTCACTCTTAATATCAAACTGAACTACAACTTTGGAAGTTGTTATTTTAAGTGTGTACTACAGTAGCAGTTCTTGTGTTGTATTATGTGTCTCTAATATTATTTAGGTGGTATGTGAATGGCTACATATTTGCGTATAACTTTGGTGTATTTCACAATCCAGTTTGTTCTTCCATTAGCTCAAAATACTTTTAGTGTGTGAGTATGTGAAATGGAAGTTAGAATGTCCTGACAGCAATTAATTGTTGGAGAATTTGAAAACAAGTTACAAAATTATTTTGTATGGTTAGTGTGTAACACTCTTAAAAGAGAAGTGTTGAAAATTGCAAAAAAATGAAATTTTATAACACTCCCAGCTACAAGAAGAAGACGAGCATTTCAGGAGTTGTGTAAGAATATAGACAAATTTGCCATTCACCAAATGAACGCAAATATTTTAATGTTACATCTGTATCACTATTAATATATTATCATATTCACAGTTTTACATGATTAATGTCAAATAGAGTTTCTCTTCAGGAAGGCCTTGATTTGAGGTTCACAATTTAAATTAACTTTGATGTTGATTTAAATTTCAGATTTTTTCAGTCTTACGTAGTAGTGTGTTTATATAAAAGCAACAACCAGTTACAGTTAGTGCTTTTAACATTACAGTGTGTATAATATAAAGAATATTTATAAACAGTGCAAAATAGGCTAGCTGCTATAGATTATATATATCACCGGGTGATTTTCCTTAATGTTGTGGGGATTGACTACATATGAGAAACAATAAGCCAAACAATAAGTAAGAATCATAATTTTCAAAGTAAGTCATAATTGAACAAACACTAATTACTAAATTTAAAGTATTCAAGTCTTAGGCGATAGTAGAAAAAATATATCGTGTAGGAGGAGAAACTAATTTCTGGAGGATTTTTATCACACACTATTCTATAATCTAGTAGAAGCTAGTTTAAAACGAAAAGAGAAGGGAACATTTTCTCCAGATTTCTTCCCAACAATAAAATAGAAATTCAGTACATTCTGACGAGAAACTAAATAGCTAAAGGACTAAAAGAGCGTATAAAAGCAATGCGTTTTAGCAAGGAAATAGTAGAAACAGTAGAAAAATGAATTGTAATAAAAACTAATTGCGATTCTACACACAGCGAAAAAGTGCAGAGATTTTCCCTTTGATCATCAAAAATTACTGGATTTGTACCTTCATTAATTTTGCTTAGCAGCACGTAAAAATAATCTCTCTCCTTATCCCCCCTTTAAATTGTACATAATGTCCAATAGAAAGCCTTTTTTAAAAATGTGTTCTTCTTCCTTTTCTTTTGATAAACTATATATATATACAAAATTATCCTTATATTTAAATGTTTTCACACAAAATATTCTACTAATATAACTATTAGCAACAGTTCTGTTCGGACCTCTGGTTCGAACAATTTTACATGGCTTTAGTAACAGTTTGTAAAATTTTTTATACAGTTCATCTCTTCAAATACATTCTCTCTTTGTAACTATTTTTTTGACCTATATATCATGTTACACGCAAGGCATTTTCAAATAGTCATAATTTCACCTCTCTCTCATACTTTGAGCTATTTAAGCAAACATGATGATTTTTAAAATTATAAAAATTGCTCAAAAATTGTGGGCAATATCTAAATATTTATAATATTGTGTGTTGTACACACCACCAACTCGTTTGTGGCACAAGACATTTGCCATTAAAAATATATTTTTTTACAAAAAAAAGTTGGTTACAAAAAATTATCAAATATCAGACTTAAATGTTAGATGTAGACAACGATGACGAAACGACGACGTTGTTGCTGCACACAGAAGACACTGATTGATGTAATCCTGATGGACGTATGAAGACGTAAATATTAAAAAAAACCCACATTTGTATATTGAACCACAGGATATTTAAAAACACTGTCACTGGATGGATGGAAGGCATTTTTGAGATGCTCCGAATCTTCCTTATGTTCCATAGTACCGTTTTTCGCTCTCACAGTAAAAAAAATTATACACTCTGCGATAGCGACAAGTTTTTTCTGTATGAAAATATTTTGTTGATAATGCACTTTTGAGATTATTTTTTAGGTTGAGATGAAGGGAAGATTTCCGCATAGGAAGGTGGAAGATCATCAGATTTTGTAGTACTCGGTACTTGGTGAAGGTTTCTATCCAACGTTAGCGGTGGTGCGCTTGGAAGCCTGTACAATTTAGGGGGAAATTACATATTTAATTACATACATCATAACTAATTGGATATGTACTATTATGTACAGTAAATAATAATAAAATAAAGGTGAATACCCTGAGTGTTCTAGATTAAATTCCATGTCAATGTGATTTGGCGATAAGTTTGCATTTCTTGGTGGTTTTTGAAATTTCCTTATGCAACAACAAGCAATGAGAGTGCACATGATGACGACGACGAGGGTAGACACAGCTGTCACGACAAACACAACTATTGACATGGACCTCTTAATTTCAGGATCAGAGATCGAGTCACAGGATTCGTCCGTCTCATCCTTACCAAAGTCTTCTTCAAAGCCACAATTAATTTTTTTATCGCAGAAGAGTGCCTTCGGGATGCATGACATTTTACGCGTAGGTGAACACTGTTTCATACTGTCGTCTGACGGAACTCGTGAACAATCTACACAATATAGAGAAGAGCAAAAAGAATTTGGATAAATTCTCATAATTCCTTCACCTTTTAATGAATTACTTTAAAACACACAATGGCTCATTGAAGTGAATTTTTTGAATTACCTTGGAAGGCTGTGAACACGATAGACCTGTAGGAAAATGCACAAGAAACAAAGCTTGTTAGAGTTCCTCAAGTTATTATAACTGAATTCAAGGAAACAAAAATCATGACGGTTGTCTCATCAGTTCCCTTTTTGCCCAGATAAACTGTCCAAGAATTTTGGAAATACGACAAATGAGTAAAGGCCTCAATTTGAAGCCCCAATAAACCAGTGGTCAACTTACAATGAAATTTCTTTGTCATTTTCATTATCCTTTTGTGATGTGTAGAACATTACATCAATTTCTCCTTTGGAGCTTGACATAAATCTTGGTCCAATCAATGCTTCCGGCACTTCACTTTTGTCGGTCCGATCAACTTCACCGCAAGTCTCAGCCTCCCACTTATCACTATCTCCTTTGAACTGAAAAATAATGTGTACATATTTATCTTTATGGTGATTTCAAAACGAATGATAAATCATTCAACGAAGGAAAACAATATGCTTTTAATGGTGTTCAAATTACTTTGATATAGTCTCTACAGGTCTTCAAGTGTCCTCGTTTTGTTCTCAAATGCATTGATTCAATGGTCATCATAACACCTGCAATCAGACAAATAGAAACTTTGATTTTTTAAAGTGACCCAAGTAAAGATAAAATAAATCATTTAATTCTCATATTAGTATAGTCTGTGGTATTCATTCATGCTCACCTTGTTTCTTGGGTGCGATTACTGAGAATTGACAGCGAAAATTGTAAAAAGATGGCTACAAATTACAAACATTTTATAATTAAATACACAATTCATAATTCCGCATCATCCATTAAATTGACATGAATTAATTTGGTTGACGTACCCAGAGTTGGTTCCATCGTGTAAGTTTAATTACTACAGTATTGTTAGGAAAATTAACAAGACGTAGTTTCTTCTTAGTAAAATCTGAAATAACTGAACTGATGGGGCCGCTATTCCCACTACTTCCGCTACAAACTTCTACACTTTCGAGAAATTCTGGAAATGTAAGAAAAATCATCAAAGAATTAGAAACACTTTCACTCATGAGTAGTCTATTCAATCATAAGTACCTACAATATATAACGAGCATAAAACATCATCTCTCTTTTTTTACAAATTGAACAATCAACAGTCGACCGGCATTACCAATAAAATATGTTATAGTGACGGAGGTGGGGAACAATCAAGGACAAGAAAAACCTATAAAAATTGTCGTTCATATTGACTCATATTCTTATTGTAAGAGGAGAGGACGAAATATGACTGCTTAAATGAACCGGATAAAGTGAATGAACAGATGAAAGGAATATAAAAGTGTTTGTACTCTCAGTCAAAGGATACCATCATAACAAGATCTGTAAATGGCATAAAGTTTTTGATCTCTTATGCATGATATTTTTCTTGCTCAACTCTCTGTTTCAACTCTCTCCCTCTCTCTCTTTATTTCTACATGATCATCTCGACTAAAGCTGTTTTTGCTGTACACAGGAAGCGAAATAAATACAAACTAATGTCTGTCGTGCTGGTTATAAAAATACACACAGAGAGAAAGAAACACAAATTTCACGGCTCGAGTGTGTGTGGTGTACAGGCTAAAGTGCTATGAATAATGTAGTGTATCGGACAGCTCACAGGATGAATCTTTGGGATTATATTTATACGTAGTATTTAGAATCATGTAGTGTAATAGTAAGATTCAAGTTGAGAGAAGAAGAAATTAGCATTTGCCCAAATATATAATTCTACACGAAGTAAATATTTAATGTACCTATCTACTGTATATCTGTTTCTTCTTCTTCATCAAGAAAATGAACCACAACACACACACACACACACACGCTGACAATTTCTCGACTCATTTCACGACTTGTTAGTCAAAAACTAAAACTCTTTTTTGACTCATCTTTCACTATGTATTCCTAATCTTCATATTAATAATGTTGTGTGTGCCTGAGCGTGTGTTTGCCTGTGTGTGAAAAAACAGACAACTGACACGAATATTATCCCTTTTTATATGTTTTAGTTTGTGTTTGAACTGTAAAATAAAGACTCTGACACGGCTATATTCGCACTCTTTTTTTTGTATAAAAATCCTTTGAACTCTCATGCATCCCATTTACATTTAGGTATTTTAAAACTGTGACGCCCCCACCTCCCTTATTCCTATTCCAGTAAAAATAGCAAACAATATTCAGTAGAAGAAGAGAAGAAAAACATGTGAAACATCTTCGTGTGTAGGGGGTACATTTTAACAAAAATGTAGCATATAATATAAATTATAAATATAGATCTGTTTGGGTTGTGAACCAGACTGCACATTGGAAACACCATTGTCAGTATTAAAATTGCAAATTCACAGTTAACACGTGAAATTTTTCAACATGCTAAAAATTTGCCAACGGCAATGCTACCTAATTTTTCTCTGTTGATTAAGTGTGTCTCGTCTTACTCTCTGGCCACGCTCGTGGTCTGTTTATCCCCTCTCATCTTCTCTTCTTCTTCTCTACTTCTCGAAGAACTTTCTCTTTAGCTCCCGTCTACCATTCACTCCTCACTACTTTTGTACTCTAATCATACTTAATATCTCTCTCTCTATTAGAGTAACGATGTACTTATTTACAGTATCGTATGTACGACTACTACATACTAAAAACCATGTCGTACTAATAAGAGTTTGCTAAATTCTCATCTTGACACTGCATAAACGAAAGGAAGACGAGGGTACAATGGAGATGATGATGATGATGGAGTTCACCATGTCAATGTCATACTTCCACCACCCGGATATTAAACATCATTTCACTTTTTTACTCTATTTATCTCCAAGACGAGCTCTTCATAAAACTTTTCAAAATGGGAATGTACAATGTACTGTACACAAGAGAGAGAGATAGAGAGGTACTAAAATTAACCAACTTGAGTTTTTGATCATAAAATAATAATAATGCTACATTGTAAATTCAAGAGTTGTTGTTTTTGTTGTTACCACAAAGAGTAAACTAAGAGTAAGCTAAGACAGAAGAACACATTTTTTACAAACATCCTTTGAACATTATAATGATGATTGTGTATCATTGCTCGCATTTTACATTAACAAGGTTGGGCCATTTTCCTCAACCCTCTCAGTAGTTTCTAATGTTGAAAAAAACCTGGCTTATGGTATAGTACAACAAACTCTAAACGAATTAAAAAAGAGTAACTTGATACGCTTCTGCAAAAAATCCAAATAGCAGACTATTCCAAAAAACCATAACATGGTGTGCAGAATTAAAAACCAAAAAATCTAGCGAGTATCAAATGTCATTTTTGGAAGCTGTCGTGTAGATTCAAAAATAGCAATCTGTATTTAATATAACACACATATTCAATAAAGACAACACACTTGTGTTGTGTGTTGAAACAGACAAAAGAAAAACAATTTTTGCATAATGACATACACGAATCTACAAATTGTTTTCGAAATACAACAATACACATTATGTATCATTCTGTATTTGCAATTAAAATATTCCTCCTCCTTTCACAAAAAAATATATTAAAACAACAACAGTCTACACAACCTTGAGAATATGAAAAAACACTTTTTGTCATTTTTATCCTATCGGTCTGATTGTCGAGGTCACACACAACAATACTCATTAGTAATTAAATGTAGCATAGTTAATTTTAAGCTTAATATTTTGTACACTATAAAACGGAATTTGAGACAATAGGATCTTGTTCAAAAAATATATAAAGACATCACAAAAATTCTCCAATCTCCTCAAATTCTTTGTAAATTTGTACACACAAAACACAGTCAATTTGAACACAAAGAGACACTTGAACAAAATGAAAAACGGTGTAAATCACAACTTACGTTCAACATAGGTTCCGTTAGTTAGTTGAATAATTCCAATAAAAACACTTAAAAGCTGGAGAACTGGAAGAAAATACCAAAATCTTTTTAACCTCGCCATATTTTTTGACTTACAGCGGCAGAGAATCACTAATCACTGCTAGCTCCTTTTGCAATGCAATACTGGTAAAGAGCTTCTCTTTCTCTCTCTCTGTCCTGTTACTATTTGGGGTGGATCGGGTCCCTCACGGACCACCCAAGTCGACCACCTCTCAGTCTAGTTCAACTTTGACTCCTCGCCATAATTAAATATCCATTTAAAAATCAAGGAGAAAATTTTCCTTTACTATGTACTTTAGTAACTTTCCAAATTTTGTCCATTTCACTGACACGAATTTCCTCCAATTCACAATTTTAATTTAATTGGAGCTTCATGAATATGCTGAATGGGCACAAAAATTTTACAACAATAGATCAATACAACAGACTAGGCTAACTAAATTGAGCTTTTAATTTTTGTCGAATTTGACATGGACAAACCAAAGGACAATGTTTGGACAATGTTTGTCGACAATTTCTCCCCTACCGTCCCTACAATCCTCGTTCACAGCATGACTAAGGTACTTACACCAATGTTCAAAGCCACTAGTCATACGGGGTACACACACACACACAACACACTACACCATCGCCGTAAAATATATATAATTAAACTTCTCACTACTACAAAAACTAGTGTGTGTGTGTATGATACACCCAAACAGAGATACTAACTTGATTTAACTAACCTCATCTTCATTATACTATGAATATTATGTCAAATTCTTCAAGGAGAAGTGTGTATTTTACATGGTTCATGACTTTTGATACTGTCTTAGCTATAAAAATAAGTACGGCAAAGTACATTATAAGTACTTTACCATGTCACCACCATGAGATTAAGATTTAGACTTGTAAGAGAGTAAAACTAAAGTAGTTTATACTACGTGCATACATGAGCAGTTCAAATGATAATTGTCGACAAAAAGTAAATTCTCATAAAGTCATGGCATCATCAAAAATTTCAATTGTGCATATCGTAACAAGAAATTTATATAGTAAGTACCGTATATACTTCAACTTAACTAATGAATATGTACATTTCATGAAAAAGAGAGATGATATAATAATGTAGGCAAATATCCAGTTCAACTTAATGTCACTTAGCTTTTTACCTGCTGATGATAACGTGATTTTCAAAATGTTGAATTGCAAGAGAGAAAAAGGTAGAAGTATGTAGAAGAATCCTTCTTCTCTTTATTATTGCAAGACTCAGGACGCTGAATTTAATACACGTACAATATCATGATACAATCTAACCCTGCAGTTACAGTTAAACCTTTTTTTATATTTTCGGAGCTTGACACTTGACACATCCCCACACTGTACTCTTTTCTCCCTCCCTTCACCTTTTTTACTACTACTTTTTAGCTGTACATTACTTGAAGAAGGAAGCCTTTTGAATAGGAGAAAAAAATATTTAAAAAGCTTTGCATGACATTGATAGGTCTTCTTCTCTCCGTCTTAACACACACACACAAACATAATTGTATTATGTTTTTGTATCCGTGCTTCTTCCTCGGGAGTAGATTTCCTTCATGAATATATATTGATGGATGGTGTGGGCCACGAAATAAATTAACCTTTGAGAGACTCCGAGTCTCCCTCACTTTCTTCTAGAGTCGGAGTGAACGACAATGAAATTAATGAGAATAGACGCACACACGGGGCAATGACTAGACGAGAGGTTCAAGTAAATGGTACCATCCTACTTTGATATGAATAAAGGTAAGGAGCTGGAACTTGGAGAATGCAAAGACAGTGCTAACATTCTTTTTAAGTTTATTATTGGCCTCCCATTTAATTTTTTAGCTCTTGGGCAAAAAAACACAGAACAACTGTACCTGAGGTCACCCAAAACTGGACAATAAACCTTTAAAAAACTGTACACCGTGTCTCTGCACTCTACTCTGTACAACACGCACAATAATGTAAGAAATATTGTAAAAGAAACTGAAAATACATTATAATGGACATTCATACCTTATGTGTTTGTGTGTGTAGGTGTGTGTGTGCGGGGATCTACAGTTAACCTCTACCTTTTTTATTTTACAAAATAACTTTTTTTAAAGATTGTGTCCGTTTGAGTTCCTCTCAACACAATATACAATAACAAAAAAATTTGCCTTCGTCCTTTTATTCTCGGGCTATTGAACTATCACTATATGTGTGTATGTGTATGTGTATGTACACACATAGTAATTCGAATGTGTGTATCCATGTATTGTGAGTACATTTCCATATCCTGTCACGTCCCATGGTATCCCTGCCCCAAGAATAAAACATTAAAATAATAATGCCTCTTTTCAATAAGAGAAAGTATTCAGTCAGAAATGTAAATAGTAATGTCTGTGTGTGGGGGGATGTACATGCACAAATAAATAAATTATAAAGTAATTATGCGAAACAAAAATCAGTACAAATATTGTACCATCTAAAGGTAACATATTTTAACAGGAGTAACATAGCTACATGGCATAAAAAGCCAAATTCAGTCGTCGTAAAATTTTCCAAATCAAAATGTAAATAAATTTTATTCTTCTTTGTCATGTTGATGGCTCCTACTCGGAACTGCCTTTAGCTATAAGATAATTTTTTTCGAAAAAAAACTTCCAGCAAATTTCATGCCCCATGGCCTCTTAATTCGTCGTCCGACTTGGTACCATGTAAATGTACAACACGTTCCAAAGACTTGAGAGTAGTTGACAAAAAAGTGACAGCAAAAAATGTCAAACCACAGAACCAATGCTGTGCTTGTCTACCAAGGTAAAAGCAACATTAAAATTTTTTCTGCTTCTGCTTCTTCGACTGTTGACTGTGTTGTTGAAAAACTCTCACTTTTTGAACGGTAAACCATCCTTCATGTGTATTATTATGAAGAAGGGGAACATTGTGACACCATAGGCATCCACAGTTGTTAATGTTTAATGTTTTTAAGGACAACCTCATTAAATGGCAAGATGCAACAGGATATTCTTCTATTCTGTTTCTTCTTTGTTGTAGAGACATTACGAGTAATGGTTTCTTTCTGTGTGTCTGTACTCTCATCTGTACGCACAAGTAATCTTGTTGACATTTCACAAACCAACTTTAGATAATATTTGAAAATATTCTGGCTTCTGTACCTAATTTCCTACCTGTTTAAATTATTATGAAATTTTTTCCTTCATTACAGACCCCACGACATCATCATCTCCCTTCGTCTCTGCATCTTCGGTAGAACAATGTTTGGCACACATGAAAATCTAGTATTAATTTGCATATTTTCCTGAATGATGTTCATATTTAATCATACTGTCAGACAGTATGAGTATGAGAGGGGGAAGGGGTAAATAGGTCTGGAAATTGGGATGAGATGGAACTTGGACTGGGAATGTAGGGAACCAAAAGGAGTTCACCTTTTTCTTGAATTACTTAATGGTATAACCTATTTTGTACACAATACACATGTTCCTAGTTTGTGTCTTCACAACTTGTGAGACAAGGAACAAGGGGAAATGGACTGTCTAGTGAGTAAGGGGCCGTTCAAGTAATAGCTACGCAGAATTTTGGAATTTTGGCATGGTAGGTACCTATGTAACGCAGCCTAACGCTTGACAATATGAGGTACCTCAACATGTACAGGGTGGGCCAAAGTAAAGGA
>WJFB01003771.1:0-12057 GCA_009870185.1 Pygmarrhopalites habei | reverse complement strand
CCGGTGTCACTCGTGGGTACAAGTGTCCCTGTCCCCTTCCACGTCCTCTAGCAGTAAACACAGAAAAACAGGCATGCAAGAATTCGTGTGGCGCACTGTAGTAGATACGTAGAGAGAAGGTACAATCAACAATGCAAAAATGAACAATTTCAGGCTCCAGACTTTAATTATAAAATTAGCCATGTTTCTTTCCTCTCTTAATGTGTACCTGTGTGTGTAAGAGAGAGAGAGAGAGAGAGAGAAGAGAAAATGGGTTATATTTAATATCACTCGGAAATCATGTTTTTTTTTGCTGGAGATGAGAATCAGAGTAGGTGAAAGTAGTGGGCAGATTCTCGAATGTACACGCATCTCATTTTTTCCGCCATCTCTTTTGTGACCGTGATCAGTGGGGACATACGTGTGTGTGTGTAAGTGTACGTGTGGACAAAAGAAGGGTGCAAAAAATGTTATAGTTTTTTGCTAATTGTTAAAACCTGCACAGTGTACACACACGTATGACTTGATTTGGACTTTGATGCAGTCAGAATTTTCATCCTCCATGTCTGTTGGCGTTGGCTTTGGCCAAATGTGTGTTTGCTTCTCTCTCTCTCTCTCTCTCTGTGTGGAATGAAGGGAATTCACAATAATATAATTACAAATCAAGATCAAGACGGGGGAACCAAGGTCAAAGTAGGTGCCGTCGTTCAATCTACGTATTTATTTTACACCAATTAGACTCTACACATTAATATTTTGAGGAGATGTGTCATTTCATTCTGTGTGGAGGATGCAAAAACCATTATGCATATTGTGCAGAATGAAATGCAAAAAAATGGCGGAGATATACAAAGGGACCATGTTTTTCCAAGTGTGTAAAATCTCATTTTGACAAAAATTTAATTGAGACAATTATGAGCAGGGAGGTTTTTTTCGTAGAGAGTGATTGTCCGATTTTTTTTGCAAAGATGTAGGACACAGTGCAAAAAAATACATGCCGTATACACAATATGTATTTTTGGGATAATGAGGGTCAGTCCAGATCCGAATAAAGGATCCGCAAGGTTGTGAAAGAGAGAGAGAGAGATGAAGGTGAGATAGATTTAACAATGGGAGGAGGAAGGAGCTGTAAACTGGCGAGACGTCTACCCAAGACTCATATAATTAAATAAGGATGATCACTATAATTAACGTAGTTTTACGATGGGAGGCTACTCTCTCTCTCTCTCTCTGTTTTCCTTGCTGGTGATCTAAAGACGTCCATGGAGTCTTGAGAATTCCAAGCCTTCCTTCATTGCTTGCAAAACAGTCTCTACCTATTGTAATGTGTAGAGAATATAATATTTAAGAGAGAAATTGTTTCGTTTTCTCGAATGATTAGCCAATTATGGAATGGAAGTGGAAGGGATGGAGAGGGAGAGGAGAGACAAGTCAATGAAGTGTCAAGGGATTGTTTGTTAAGAAAATTTATTTTACCTTCCCAGGGTACGCATTGTAACCCATCAAACCAATTCGCCACACAAGACCTGCCGTCGGACCCAAACCTCCAGAAATTTCCACTTGGTGTCTAAATTTTAGAGAGAGTAACAGGAATTAGCACGATTTTTTTGCAATGGTTTAATTTTGTACTTTGTTTATTATTAAATACATTTTAAATGTCATTTTGTGAAAAGCTGTTCGCAAATTAATGCAACATTTCTCAATTTGCAAATGGAAAGGCCCTCTCTCTCTCGTTCTCTCATCTGCCATAATTGTCGAAATAATTTGCACTCCACTCGGAACGCCATTGACAACTCATTTTCATGACAAGACAAAAATGGAGGTGGAGAGAAAAAAAATTCACTGAATTTGTGATGTAAAGTAAACAAAAAGTGAATTTTCATTTTCACAGGAGAATGAAAAAAAAGATAACTCTAATCTCCCTATTATAAGAGGATCCCTTTATTATTCCCATACACACACATTGTCCGTAGAAATCTTGTCTCGTTGGACAAGACTGCAAAAAATGAGAGAGAGAGAGAGAAAAGATAATATGTTTATTATCTCTGGCGCCTTTACTTTAGTTTACTGCGAAAAAAAGTGAATTGTTCTGTCAATGAACAATTTGTACACAACTTGTGACTTTTTAACTTTTATATTATGTGTTCATTTTTGCAAAAAGGAGAGGGAGGGATTCATTCACTACTATTAGCACACACACACAATCTCATGATGATGGTCGTCTGCCTCGTTGTTCTCTTTATTATTGGCAGACGGGCACCACTCGCCAAAATCCATAGAGAATATGAGAGGTAGAAAATGTTGGAGGGGGGAATTGCTATTATTATTATTATTATCACTTTACCACTATCTCCGTGACATGGATCCCACAACTACCATCAAAAATTTGCATACACGATCGTGCCTATGACATTCCAGTCTCAATTCCCCTCCACCTCCTCCTCCTCTCTCAATTTTTTTTTGTAAATGAATACAATAAAAAAACAAGATTACAATACATGTTTTTCCAGAAAAGATGAAGAAATATTGTGTATTTTATGCAAATTTCATTTTGAATAATCAACAAAAAAATATACATTGTACAATGTGTACAACGTGGAACCATCATCTGACCTTTGTTGACATTCCCTCTTCCTCCTCCTGTCATCACATTATGACGGAGAAGATCCAAAGTCTTGTCCTTTTTTTTGTTCTTTGTGAGGAGTGGAAAAGTTTGCAAAAAAATAGCAAATTGCCAAATTAGAAAAGTAATATAAAGAAATTCTCTCTCTCTCATTGAACTTGATCTTCGGAGAGGAGGGAAGGAGAGAGAGAGGCAGGTTCAGTTGACGACGTGACTCTCAAGTGGACATGATAAAGGGGAACACACACACACACGTACTCGTGTCCAATAGATTGTTTGATGACAAACTGGCGACACAGAACCACTCACCTCGTCTGATGACTACGATCGGGACAAAAAGGACTTGGACTAATCAGCAAAGTAAATCCCCCCACCGAACACACACACGCACACACACAATATTAGTCATAATAAAATTAATGTACTTTTATTACCCCCTCCTCTCTCTCTCTCCCCTGGCTGGCAGGGAATGTCATTAAGCAAACAAAGTTCTTTTCCACATCCAAAAAACTCTGTCGTTGTTGAGTTGGTCATGTATTGCGAATAGAGACCATATATCGTGCTGACAATGAGAGAGAGAGACTTGTGCAGGAAATTGTAGCTTTTAAAAAATAACAAATTTCTCTTTGTGTCTTTTCACTCATACTTGACCTCTGAGTTTTTGAACAAAAGTGATTTCCATGTCAAAATTAAAATTCCAATTAAAATTTTTCATATCAAATATCCTTCCCAACTACGCGTATAATAGGATTTCAAGTGTGTCTAGTCTCGATGATGATGATGAGATCAACACACATTCTATTTGGATGGTACGTAATCATTCACAAAAAATAAGGATCGGAAACGAGAGAGAAATATAGTCAACACATTTTTATACTGCACAATCACCTGAAATCTTCTTCATTTTTTTGCAGGAAATAGATAAGAGGAACAATGTTAAAAGGACTTTTTGCCTAAAAGCTGCAAACTTCTCTCCTCCTCCTCTCCTTGTCCAACAAGACACTTTACATCTCTCTCTCTCTCTCTGGTCAATTTGCTAATGTAAATCTAGAATGACAACTCTTACTCACGGCCGTTTTATCCTACCTTTGACTATTATCTTATGTCTTTGAGAGAATAGAGAGAGAGAGACTCGCAATTTGTTTGGAATGAAAAAAAAGGAGGAAGGGAGTCACCGGCGCCAACAACTACTTAAACTTTTAGATTACAACAACTTTTTTCCCAAACTTTTCTCCTCCTCCTCCTCCTCTTCTTCTCCAAGCATAAATGTAAATGCTGATTAAAACATGAAGAGAGGACAGGAGGAGGAGAGTGGTTACTCGCCATATCAATGATATGAGAAAAAAAAACAGCTAATGTCCCAATGACATGGACTACTTTGACTATACTGCACACTCACATTCACGATGCAAAAATTGCATCATTTTCATTTCATCACGGAGTATGATGCGTTTAGTGAAATATTCGCAAATAGTAAAAAAAATTGCACTTTTCTCTCTGTAAAAATAAATAAGGGATAAATAGAGACTTACGTGTCCATGACGTACTGACACACGAATTTCCAGTCGACTCCATGAGGCACTTTGACTGTCGTCACTGTGGGTCTGTTAAATCAATTAGATGATTGTGTGGGGTCTCATTTAATTTGAAAAGAATTTTTTGGATAATTTGGTGACGCTCACAATCGGTCAGATGGATCCGGGACGAAGAGCTCAAGACCTAAAGCATTTAGTCCATGGTGTAGTCGTTGAGCACAGGCTGCATGACGATCCCAACAATTCTCCAATTTCTCCGTCGACAGGATTGAAAGTCCTTCACGGAGGGCGTACAAGGAATTTGTGGGTGGTGTGTGATGATACTGTCGAATGTCCTCGTCACAACCCCAGTAGTTTGCTAAGTGGGTCATGTCCACCAGGAAAGATTTGACTGGACTCTTCCGGGTTTTTACACACTCCCTACAAAAACAAATTTTGCAAAATCTATTTTATTTCTGTGCATTTCATTTCATTGTGAGATTTCGCATATTTCTGAAAAGACTGTCTTCATTTCCTTCTCAAAACTTGTAGAGAAAAATGATTTGGTCAGTGTCGTGAGGGGTTAGAATCATGGACATAATTTTATGATGATGTTTGCAAAAAATGGAGAGGAGGGTGACAAGGTCTCTCTCTCTCTGTGTATGTGTGTGTAATATCTAGGCTAGTCTGAATGAAGGATCAGCTAATTTTTGGACTGATAAAAATGAGGTGATATATGAGCTTCGCTGCAATGGAGATTCCGAGAGAGAGAGAGAGAGAGAGAAGTTGACTCTCAAGAGCCAAGAGCAGGAGAGGAAGAGAGAGTTTTTTAGGGCCTCGTTTTTTTGGCGAATCACAAGTCGCGGATCATAAATAATCATAATCAGGAGTGGAGGAGGCAGGCGGGAGGAGGGAGAGATGAAGAAGAATTGGGAGAGAGAGATGTGTGTGTGTACTACATACAGTGTGTACTGCTGAGAGGGAGAATGTGAGTCGACAAAGGAGGAGGAGACTAGGAAGGGAGGGAGTCGTGGAGTCGGGAACTTTATCTTGAAAACTTCTTGTCGCATTCTGAAACTCATCTAATTTAATCATGTAATCTAATTCTAATCCTAAAACCTAATCGTCCATAAGTTATGTCTCCGTCTCCCTTGTCTTCTCCACTGAAACTGCACTGTACCCTCCTCCTCCTCCTTTTCTCTTCCTCTGTGACAGGAGAGGAGGATGGAGGAGAACTTTTTTCAATTGCCCTTTCCACTTGAACTGTACACTGCAACTACATACACGTATTACATCAATGGAGTGACTCTATCTTCATCCCCTCCCATCCTACCATGGCAGAGAGAGAGGAGTTTGTAGTTTTGTGTGTGAAAAAATATCTCAATTTGAGATTCTCAAATGACAATTGCAAAAAGGGAAACTGTGTAGTCAAAAATTTGGATAGGAGGAGGAGGAGGAAGAGATGAGCACTAAACCCATTTGGAGTAATACACTCAAAACTCATTTTTCAGGGAAGGAACAAGAAAAAACCGTTGGAAATGGGGGCAGAAGGTCAAAAGGTTCAAAAAATGTTTTCACTTTCACGATAATTTTTCCACTAATTTTTTTTAAATATGGCAAATCATTTAGATTTGCAAAATTGTGGAAATTTTAATTACATTTAATTTTCTTGACCAATTAAGAAATTATTGCTCAGAAATTTAAAAATGACCTAAGCTCAAACTTAGAAAACAAATTTGAAATATTTATTCCGAAGTCTGTTGTTAATTTTCAAAATTTCGAGAAAGTTCTGAGAATGTAAAGAAAATCCAGATTTCAAATCATGAAGCAGAAAATCAATTTGAAAAATTCTAAATTGGTTTTCTGTTGGTTTTTACAGCCACCACAACAAGAATAAAATTTGTTTGCAAAACAGAAATTTCGGATTATCTGTTAAATCATTGGAAATGGAGCGGAGCGACGGTATGGAAGTTGTAATAAAAATACATAAATAAAAAAAAGAAATGTCAGATTATCCCTATCAAAGTTGAGACTCTTCTCTCTCTCTCTCGAAATATTTTTGTCTATCTTTTCTTTACGACGACACAGTCACTACGACGTACGATGTCTTTCTCTATAATTGAGAAAGTGCCTCTTTGAGCATGTTTTTTTACAAGGAAAAAATAAAGAAAAGAAGTACAGTAGTAAAAAAAACCTTTTTAAATTCAGATTCCCAGAGTATTTATGAGAGTGTTGCAGTCTCTGTGTGTGTGTGTGTCGTAGTATGCACAGATATTTGAACAGCTTTGACTTTGAGACTCAACTTTTTTTTGATGATGATCCTTCAGTGCATTTGCCATTTCAATCCGAATCTCTCTTACTTTATTCGAAATCCTGGGTGTAGAGAGAAGGAGAGAGACGGGGATTTTATTTGAGAGAAATAAATATTTTCGGTCGTTCAACCACAACCACTCTCTCTCTCTCTCTTTCTCTGTACACTCTCCATCACTCTCTCCTCTGTCTCCACACACACACATTCGTACACATTTGTACAGATTCTTCCAGTACATAAAATTTGCACTATCTCCCTCTTTAAAGTGCATATTATTATTTCCTTCAATACTACATAATGTGTCTGTTTGGACTATTTAAAAAATTCACGGAAAATGAAAAATCATAGCACTCATCAATTCACCCTCAACTTTTTAAGTATGACATGACATTTAAGAGCTCCTCTCTTCTCCTCCGCCTATAAATAGATCAACAAGAGAGCAAGGAGACATGAAATAAGTTTCAAGTTGAGAAAGCTCTTCCCTCTCTCTCTTTCTCTTGAAGAAAAACATGACAAATACAACATTATCCGAATATTTTCCTTCATATTGAATGTGTGGAGAAATATCAAAAATTCTTTTTTAGAAAAACTGTTTTTACTCCCAAAAACACACATTCGGGGGACGCTCCTTCTCCACTTCTCCCCGAGACATCAATGACACTCACAGTCTTTGGGAAGAGAATGTTCGAGACAGATGAGATGAGGCACAGAATATATTAATATATTGAAGAGGAGAGTACACAACCCAGATGTACACACACATACACTAAAGCCAACAACAAATTAGGCAGTTTGCCACTGACGATTGACAAATTGAAACTCACACACAGAGAAACACACTTGCGGACTCTGTGGATGAAGAGAAGAGAGAACCGTCATTTAATTTTTTAAATTTCTTGATGACATCTCTTTCCACGTCAGAATGTCAAGGAATGTCCACTTTTAAATAGAATTTGATGGGAAATTTTCAATGTCATCAGTTTCAACAATTAAGAGCGGTCATTTCATTACCATTTTTTCATGATAATTTCATGGAAAAACATTTTCTTAAAAAATTGAATGCTTTCTCCTGGGAAAGTAAAATAGAGAATTTTCTCCTTGGACTAAATTCCTTAATAAATTCCTTCACCAAATTGTCTCTACTTTCTCCATGTGTATTAACTACGTCACGTCCAAACTAATTAAGACTTTCTCTCTCAAGGGAAAGCATTTTCTCATTTCATTTTTAAAACTATTATGACAAAAAATAAGTTACACGGCTCGAGGACCGAATGTGATGGGTGCGAGACCAGGAACAGCTCCGAGGACCTTTTGTGACCCTATAAAATCATCGTCATTAATATCCATTGAATTCAAGTATCAAATTAAATTCATGGTTCTATATTAAAGAGATTTTCTCACTGGACTCTCCATCTCTGACTCACCCGAGTAGGCAACATCGATCTTGAGCAGATCAACGGAGAGTGGAGTCCCACCCAAAGAGGCCACCATGTCAACCACTAACAAAACTCCATGACTTGGATTTCCCCCCGAAAAAGAAATATTATAAATTTTCAAATTAAAGTCCCATTTCTCAAAATATGACTGCTTAAAATACCCTTTGCTAAATAATAAGTTAATATTTACTAATATTATTTTTAATTTTCAATGATTTTATCTTGTCCCAAAGATATTCCTGGATGAGATAGAATGTTCCCGAGAAAGTTTCGCTTTCTTTCTTACCTCCGACAAATATCTCCGATCCCTTGTAGAGGCTGCATCACACCCGTCGAAGACTCGGAATGGCACAGGAATAAAATTTTAGGCCGGTATTTCTGGAGTCCCTCTGAAATGTCGGATAGAGTGAACCTTTGACCTGGTGGCTTGTCCATCGTGTACACAACTCCTCCTACATGACAAATTATATTTTTTGTAAAAAATTACTAAATTAAATTGAGAGAGGGAAATATTATGTTGAGATTGTAGAGCACTTTGCAAAATTTTTTTTACCGAGACGCCGAACGAGATCCGCAGCTCTCTGACCCCAAATCCCATGAACTCCTATGAGTACAGAATCCCCGGGTGAATCCAAGAGATTGACAAGTGCAGCCTCCATCCCAAGATGACCTGGTCCACTTATGGCGAGTGTCCAAGGGTTCGTCGTCTGAAAAACGTACTGGAGTCCTCCTTTAATCTCATCCAAGAGCTGCAAGGTCAAATAAAATTTTTTAATGACCCAACGTGGTATATTTTACAGAAAACAATATTAGAAAATTATTATCAGGGTCATACCTGGAAAAATTCCTTGTGCATATGTCCAATGACAGGTAAACTACAGGCTTTGAGAACTCTCGGAGAACAATTAGAAGGACCCGGGCCCATCAACAATTTTTCGGGGATATTGATGGGTCTTTTCAAAATGGCTGGTGAGGGAACGGGTAAGTATTCGTAATCCATTATCTTCCTTTTTTCAATTCTCCTTGTCAAAAAATGCACTTAAAAAATTAGACGACAATAATTACTGACGACACACCAGGAAAAAATGCCACTCTAATACTAAGTTTGAAAAAGTTTTCCACTTTTTCTGTAAAAAAATAAATTTTAATTGCTATTAAAAGCTTTCCGAAGGACAAGTACTACAAGAACCAATGGAAGAATGAGATTCTAAGATGATGTACATCCAATGACAAAATTTGGTACACAAACTGTATGCATCATTCAAATTGATTGATAGTCCGTACATACAAGTGTAGGTCTGTATATGAATTAGAATTAATCGTGATTGTATACTTTATTGGCTCATATGAAATGAAGATAGTGAGTTGGAGAAGAAGTGCATAGACAGCCCAGCTCAACTCAACACACATCTAGATTTAATCTCAGTTAAGTCAACGGGTCAACAACCAACTGGAAATAATTTTAATTTTAACATTGGACCCATGTCTACTACTCTTATCTTCAAAGATACACATGTACTGAAGATGTACAGGACACACATGCAGACGTTATGCACTAAATGAATTCAAAATTAATTACATAGACTAGAAGACATGTAAATAAGATCACCATTTAGTAAACTACATCAGAGAATCAGAGATCCTTGTACAAACTCCTGGGGTTCTCCAGTTCAATCATGATAAAATGTAATGGATAAAAATGTCATACAATATTAAAGTGACAGTGCATTTTTTAAAAAATTGTGCGAGCTAAACGGCGTTTGTATTTATCCCAGAATTTAAACGATGGGGTATACTAGTCTCGGAATTTAAGGTGTAATAAATCGTTCATTGATTCATTATTGTAATTTTCCTACTGTACAAATAAGGCTCGGTTGGCGCCTCGACCTCACAAAAAATTGTTTTGTATCATCATCACTCAACTACCCCAATAAAAAATTTTTTATTACAAAAAATATACATACAATATTAACAAAAATCCAGAATCCAAGTAAATTAGTCATTGTTTCAACGTATACGTTAAAGGAAATTACACTCTCTTTATCCCAAAAAGGTCTCATTACAAAGAACCTCCACCGCTTTCCTCGTCCTCGTCGTCGAGACAGAAGCAGATTCTAGGAAATTAGTCAGTCAGACTCATTCGGCTAATAAATTAGACAAATGAGACCAGATCCTTCCTCTCTCTCACGCACACACACACAGGCACACACTGTGTCAATACGGACACTGTGTGGCTTGGACATGTCAAAACTACTTAAAACAAAGTACACAGACCAATCTTCTCTCTTGCTGTGAACACAGACACACACGTGAGTTCACAAATTCACAAGAAAAGATAGGAGAAGAATGTGGATTTTATCCTCGGCGGCTTCTCATTCCTTTATGATTAACCTTGTTAGTTCTCAGAAAATGATTCATTCCATTTTCGTTGAAATTGTTCCAGGTAATCTATACATACACACACACAAACTCTCTCCTTTTTTATTGTGATTCGAATTTTTTTTTATTTTAGTGATGGACATTCTTGTTTAATAACATTCTTGTTTAATATTAGTCTTCCACAGAAATTTCTTTATGGGTTGCCAACTACAAGAATTTACTCATCAAAATGTACACACAATAAAAATGTGTGTGTGACACTACACAATTTATTGTGACTTAAAAATAATCTTTTGACAAGTAAATTTCAATGTTTAGCTGGAGACTTGCGACTATCGGGTGATTTCCGAGGTGGTGAGTTTGATTTTGTCCGACGAGTTTCATGACCGGATGTTGTTTGTTGTTGATTGGATTGCTGCTGTTCACTTTTATGAAGCATCATGGCTCGGAGTGAAAGTTTTGTAGGTTTATATTTACTTGTGAAAGTTGTCAGGAAATCATTGACGGCTGTAGCTGGAGGTAAACATGGCCCACAAGCCTCCAACAAAAGTTGGTCACAATGAACAGCCGCTTCAAAATCACTGAATGAAATTTTTCCATTTTTGTCCATATCCAGTTTTTTCATTGCAATCTCAACAATATCTTTAATACTTTCTTCTACATCCTCCTCCATCCCGGCTGTACGGATCAGACAATTTTTGAGACAAAAGAATAATTCATCCCTTCCTAGTAGTCGGTCACCATTAATGTCGTAAATGTTGTAGCAGAAACTGATTGCTTCCTCCAATGTCCCACGAAGTAGGATTGACAAACCCATTATCCATTCTGATTCATCTACCTGGATAATTAGTTCAAAATTTCCATTCCATCTTTTGATTAATATTCTATTTCCATTTCTATTTTAAAATATTTCAATTAAACATTCTTTTTCTATCAAGGGAATGGATGGACACTTTGGGACGATGAGGAGAATAGTTTTTTCTCTTGACCTCAATTCATGACCTTTCAATGACAGATCGAATGTACGGGTGTGTTTGTGGGGAGAAAGTGATTTCCAATTTCCTTTCCCCGTAACAACTCAAAACCTCAGCCAAATTAGCCAGCTTCTCGGTTTTGGGGTTACGATTGTGGTTAATGAAAATTATCTGTCTCCTTCCAAGCAGCACATTTTGTATCTTGTGTGTGTGTTGAACGTATCAATGGCTATTTTGAATGTATTGTATCTAGAGCTGGAGGAGCTTACAAGGGAAATAGTTGGAAATGAATCTAACTTTCTCCAGCCACTCTTTTCACTCTTGTCAGCCTCTCGTCCTCTTTGTAATTAAGCATATCGTTGGAAATTATCCAGAAAATTACTACAACCCTTTCTCCTCTTTCTCCCCCGCCTGCACGGCACGAGAGATAGGAGGGCTAAATTGACTGTATTTCCTCCTGGGAAATCACATTACTTCCCAGGAAATTCTAGCCTCCAGACACAAACAACAGATGATTGTAAGGTTGCAGTTAAATACAGAGGGTGGTCCTACTTTATTGACACACTTTTAATATTGGACAGTTCACTCTTTGAATCGTCCATGAATCCCTTTTAAGTTCTCGATGTGACCATCATGTTTCTTGTGGATGGTTCTGAGTCGAAACTTTTGTAAACTCTGTCGACCAGGGTGAGGTCAATTGAGGACCAGATACTTTTCATAGCTTTTAAAAGGCCTTCCATCCCAACAGGACGTCTTCGGAAAAGTCGTCTTTTCAAATATCCAAATCCAAAAAAATCCATGGGACTTCCGTCAGGACACTTTACGGGGATGTCTTCGTTGT
>WJFB01003770.1:0-12059 GCA_009870185.1 Pygmarrhopalites habei | reverse complement strand
GAGAAAAAAATGATTTTTATGGTGACAATTTTCTACTCTATCAGGTGGAGTTCATTATCAGGAGACTGCCTTACGGAAAAGTACTAGTGATCAAAAGAAAGAAAGGAGAGTCACTAGGCTTGATTGCTGGGAATTCTGGTGAAATTGAAGTAGAACCTGATGGATTGGCAGCTAGTCATGGACTACCACCTCATGGTATGCTCATTTGGGAATATTTTGGTTTGAAATTTACTCATGTTTTCATTTCTTCAACATTAAATTTTCAAAATATTCTTTAATTACAACTAACAGGTCCTTCAGCTGCTGACAGTCAATCTACGTGTAATTGGTATCTGACGGAAATTAATAGCAGACCACTCAGTTTATTTCCGCAGAAAAATGAAATTAAAGAACGCTTGAATCCTGTTGGAAATGAAGCATCAATTCTAGTGAGTTAAAAATTGACGTATTCTGCCTTTTTTTAATCACAAGGAAGGTGTAAACATTTTCTAACATTCCGAATAAATTAAAGTTAACAAAAAAATATTTTTTTTCAGGTGCAACCGGCTGATTTAGTTAAACAATTACGAAAACAACTAAAATCAATGAAAAACTACAAAGAATACTTGGTTTTTTAAAAATGGAAGTACTTACGTAAAAACTTTAAAGTAGTGTTATTTTAGACGACGGGTCTATGCATTTTTGTATGGGATACTATATCATTCAGATAATCCCATTCAGATTTTCGTTATTTTCACTGTGTAGTACACAGTGTGTACTACACAGTTGACGCTTCCACACCCCAGTGGTCTTAAACATCATCACTACGTAATAATAATAGTTTGTAGACATTAGTGTTACAACAGGAAACAGGAATATTTTTTTACTTTTCGCAATTATATGCTGTTGGCAGTGAATATTGCTTGTTCAACTGCCTTTCTTCTTTGATTTTACGCTTCGTTCCTTTTATTTTAATGTACACCTATGTGATTAATTGCATTTAAACGCAACCAGGTAGAAAAAACTGAATTGTCTCGGTAAAATATCTTAGCAGAATCTGTACCAGTGTGTCAAAGTCCTTCTCATGAGAATGGGCAGCTTTTACCTAGAAATAGTTAATGTGTCTAGTTCTGTCCAGTGAATTTTAAAATTATGATACACGCGTAAGTAATAAACGTCAAAGGAATAGATGGAAAGCTTTAATCTAGTATACTCGTATAGTAGACTCGAAGAGTCAAAAATGAAGTGAAATCATTTTTGCAACCAGTCAGTAGGTATTGAGTTTTAAAAATAGAATCTTAAAATGTCGACTTTTGCATTCACACAAGTATATGATTTTTTTAGTTGAACATTACAGAGCTAACCACAAGCTATCGGTCCATATTTATTTTGTAGATCGCAGTATATAACTATTAGGGATACTAATCCCTTTTCCTCGGAAGTGTTGTGTATTAAATTGAGCCAAAGATTGTAGTACATAATAGGGTTATTTAAATAAAAAGCAATTTGTCATTTCGACATTATATTTTATAAACTATTATGATTTTTGATTCTATAATTATTCATGATTTACTTGCACGGAAAAAACTATCGTCGTTTAAGCCTAAAACTGCATATTTGCAGATTTTGCACACACAAGTCGGTAGAGTACGAAATTTTTAGTTCAATACGACATGAATTAATGATATGATATTGACATTATTAATTAGCGTTTTAAAACAAATTGTCAATTGAGTAATTTAATAAACAATGAAGATGAATATGTAAATCTGAAATTATCTGAGCCATGATTGTGTTGAGAAGCGGTGTTTTATTTTTACATGGTTTATTCATTACAAACAATCTACAAATTATTTTTGGTATAAGAAAATCTTACTCAGATGGGAGAAAAACATGGTTTTCGCTGTACTAAAAATATACACAATAAATAATCACTGATAACAATTTAAGTATGCGATAAACATGATACATAGTGGTGTTAGTTAAACGGATTAGATGTCAAAAGCACCAATCCGCAAAAGCATCAACAAAGCTGAATATAATTGCACGAAAATGGAGGGATTAAACCTAACCATTAACTATTTCATGTCTTTATTTTCTCATCAATGTTTTGTTCCTGACAATTTACACTCTTCTGTAGGTAGGTACCTAAAGTAAACGTACGTTTACAATCGCTCTCACAAGCTAATTAGAATGGTAGCTGTAAGGGCGAGCATTAATCATTCTCAACGTTTTCAACTTTGAGAAATCAACATCAAATGTAGGATCAAGTTTTCAGAATAAAATTTATTATTATTACAGATAAAAATTCTTTAGGGGGGAAATGTAAAATGGAAAAGTTTTTCATTCTTCACACTTTTGTTGCAAGAATGTCAACAGTTGTTTGTCTTTGTTATCCCAAAAGTGGTTGGTTGTCACTGATTGTAGGGTAAAATAGTTAATGCTCACCCTCATGTACCCTGGTGGTTCTAAAGTCATTTTTTCTTTATTATTTACTTCTAAGAAAAATAACCTCTTTCTTGTAAAGAACAACGGTAGTAACTTTATCAAATGACGACACACTATGTATAGCGTATATTGAAGCTCAATATACTCTAAACCATTTCATTATCCATGAAGCATTCAACTTCGTGATATATTACAATAATATTATTTACATTCTCTCTTAAATATTTCTTTAGCTATCATATTATTTTACATAGTTGAAAAAGGTATATAGATACAATATGTTGCTCAATCATCACTTGTGAATCACAAGCTGTGACTTAATTTAATCTACTCAAATTTATATTGCATTTCGTGTCAAATTTTAAAGAATCTTACGACGATGACAACCATTCAAATCTGCCATTATTTCGAGTAGTGATAATCTACATGTGTTCCATTATTGATTAATTATCGTGCAACTGACATACTTAATTCATAAATTCAAAAAAAAAGCATATTATATATTCTACCGAGTAACATACACAATATATGTTGGGGAGAGCTGCAACTAATTCACTGAATAAATATTAACAGCGTCAACATATGTACAAACTTTGTAATATTTTCAGGAACATTTTTGTTCGATAATTAATACTCAATAATAGTAATAAATAGTGGATCAACTAAAAGCGTGGAATGTAAAAACTAGAGAAAGAATACATTTTTGTTAATTCTTGGATGTCCTTAATATTCTTTAACTCTCACTATATATATACAAGTAGTTTGCCGTAATACAGTTGACACCAACAGGATGAGAGTGGAGGAAGACAAATTGTCTTCTTAATGAGAAATAATTTCCGATTCATCACAACAGATATTGACCGATTTGTCATTAAACTGCCTCCGCAGGGCTTTCTACAACCGACCAAAATAAATGTCGTTCATGTAATGCAACCGTCATTGTATTTAACTATATTAGTTCATGTGAAATCGGGTCTCACGCTACTTTGACTAATATTATATCTTATTCTTTACTTACGGAACTCGGAAAGTGCCTGTATTGGGTTCTGCTGCTTCTTTTGTGAACCTCGTCTCACTTTTGCTCGAACTTCCTCAGGTTTCTCCCGACGTACTAGTGGTTTCTTTTCTGGAGCTTTCATCTTCCAAACAACGATCGGGAGCTAGAATCATATTAGTTTGAAAAGGATTAGACAAATCTCAAAAATAACATACGAATATTGTAGGCATCAATCCACAAAAATCATGCCTTGTAGTGTTTTAAAGAGTTATTGGCAGAACATTTTTTACAATCACTCATTTCAGCTTTTTGCTGAAAATATTGAAAGATGATTTTTTATACTCAGAAAAAAATCAGCCAAGCAAAAAAAAATTCTATAGATTTGTCAATGACATCCAGTTATAATATTCAGATAAGAATATCAGAATATGTACTTAATGTTTAACGCGTAAATATACATATATTCAAAGAAAACAATAGGATTATTTGATTAAATTATTTTGTAAGGTCAGTGACACGTTGCAATCTGTACATCATGAGCACTAAGTAAGTACTAAAATCTTGATAGTCAATATTAAGAAACGCGTGTGTGTGGGTGCAGTGTAATTTTAAAACGGCATATTTAACTATTCTCGTCATTCTAGTTGACAACTTGTTACAATATTATACATTAAAGTGTGTAATTACTTTGGGACAAGTCTTTAGACACAAATGAAAGTTAAAAATCTACATTTAGGGATTAGATTACTAAGTACAAATGTTGAGAGTTATTCTATGTTTGTTCGACTTATACAGACTGCTTGCTGCTGTATATACAGGCAACAAAGCAGAATGACTCGACATAAAAAAAGATCACTGCACAGATTACTAAAATATGGAAGTGACTTATACCAGATTGACCCCGTACAGAATTGAATATTCTGAAGTGATGGGGAAATAGAAACAAGCTGGACCAAGTCCAGCTTCGAGTCGATCAAAGCCTGTTTCTGTTACTTCCTACTCGCTGAAAAATAAAGGAAGGTCAACCGAAGAGATTTTGTTCTTTCACGGAATATACAAATTATTTTGTAAAAGAAATAATACAACACAAAAACAATATATTGCAG
This sequence comes from Pygmarrhopalites habei, assembly GCA_009870185.1. Classification (NCBI taxonomy): domain Eukaryota; kingdom Metazoa; phylum Arthropoda; class Collembola; order Symphypleona; family Arrhopalitidae; genus Pygmarrhopalites; species Pygmarrhopalites habei. The sequence goes on along the minus strand of WJFB01003770.1, from coordinate 7,529 downwards.
AATTTGATTCGGTGCACCCCTCTATGATAGATTACGGTGGTCTTTCATTAACTCTAAATTGTTCATATAAATTCATTTTGAATGCGTGCTATTAGACAAAAAGAAGAGTACGCAGTACTTACCGAAACTTGTCCCTGTCGTGGATATTTAGTTGAGGCTACATAGGACGCTTTCACCGTCAAAACAACAGCATTCATCAAATTCTTGGCAGCTTGAATCAATGATGTGGCAGAGTCCAACTATAAAATACAACACGTGTCAGAACTTCTTTTGCAGTACTAGTTTAATTATGCTATTCATTACTTTTTTTAAAAAAGAAAATATTTAAAGATGAAATTACCCCGGACACGATGAGTTCTCCACTAATGTTTTGAACATCAGCTTTGACCTTTGATGTAATATTTAATTGATGGCAGTACAATGCAATTCGCTGAAGATATGCTAGTAAAAGAAAAAAAGGTATTGAAAAAAGCTATTGTTGATGTACGGTTAGGGTTACACATCACGTAACGATTCAGTGAAAATAAATGGATAATGTGACCACATCAGGTATATACCATTTGTCAGTTACGTAGTGTTTAATCAACAGCAACATATAAATAGGTATGTGTATGAAGTGTGTGACAAAACAAAAGTTAACCAGTGTAAGGTACACAATAATACATCATGTATTTAAACAGAAAATCAAAAATCGACTCAGAGAAAACTATTAAGACACATTTGCTAGTTTGTACTTAGGAGGAGACTCATTCACCAAAATAATTCATTTACTTTTGAGCCCTTTATCAATGTAAGTTTGAATGTGAGGGGTCAAAAATGTACCACCAACTTGTCTGGTCTCTTGAATGTGTTGAATAATTTTATCAACTGTTCCTCCTCGTTTTCTCATATTATTACGAAGCGCCTCAATGACCAACACACCCACATTTTCCTTGGCCCAATCACTCCAAATTTTCTGTTGTTCCTCTCCTTTTGCAGAAAAATCCTTCAAAGTCTCCTGGAAATGTGTTGTTGCTTCTGCAACAGAAGAAGAGATACAGAAGGCACAGATATAAATTATGTCATATAATATGTGACTTTTATTCATGGTTACCATTAAATACGCTTTAAAAATATATATACTATCCTAATTACCATCAGTAAATGAATTCAAATCGTCTAAGTGGTTTCGACTTTTAGTAGCATAGACCTCATACCGCACACAGGGTTTTACTTTGTCTGCTGTGATGAAACCGACAGAATAAATCCCAGAATCTTTCAGGGTCTTCATATCCAGATCGAAACCTATGGCCAACATTTTCTTGAGACTCTCGCACCCACCTTTCTCTCTCTCCTCCGTAGATTTGAATCTTGCAGCCCGCAAATAAATAATAATCATGTTTGTAATACTTTGTACACATAATAAGTATCTTCATTGTAAAATAAATTAAAGATATTCACCGCATTCTTGACTGACGTAAGACGATGTTTTAACTTATCCGTATCGGATAACAGGTGGAATCCAGAAGCAAATTTGTGTGGTGGTGGTTCACCCCTCTTGTTATCCTTTGTCGGCATGAACTGACAAAGCCAGTGAGTCCTGAGGTCTACGAAACAAAAACATGAATGAATGCACATTAAAATTTGATTGAATTGTTATACATAGTGGAGACAAAGTAATATTTTGTAAGCATACCATCTCGATGGAATTCCTCAAAATTAATAGATTCCACTAGTCTATTCCGCAAGTACATGACCTTTTTGAGTGTTGTCAATGCTCCTGTGTACTTATATTTCCTCTCTAAAAAGAGAAAAAAAAAAAAAAAGTCATATAATATACATATATATATATGCAATATGTATACACAAATGCTCGTGTATTAATAATTACCTGTATGTTTTGCGAAAAAATGGTCGCGGAGCGCAACATGAGAGTTGCATTCTTTCGGACATTTATGACAAAAGAATCTTTTACCGAAATGATGAGTCTGTACATGTTCTTTACAATAGAATTTTGATGCTTTTGTATTCCCACACGTAGGGCATCTCCAACGATTCTTGCCATCTACCACAAGTTTTTTAATTCTCTTGACCGTGTCTAGATATTCTGTACTTGTTGGATCAAATGGTGATGAGGTAGGGTCAACAACGTCCTTTCTCTTCCTTCCTTTAAATACAGTTGACAGTTTATCTTCCGGGACTTTTAGTCTTCTTCTCTTGGGTTTCTTCCCCTCTGACAGTTGTTTTTCCAAAAAACTAATTCTCTCTTGAAGACGGATATTTTCCGATCCCAAGAATTCATTTTCCCATTCCAATCATTCATTGTCATCCACAAGACTAGTGTTCATATGAAGAAGCTTTTTTATTACAGATGATAATGAAGAGGCAGAACCGATACCCGTATCATCATCGTCACTCTGTACAAGAACAAAATTAAAAAATTTCTAATCTCAATGTCTGATATAATTATTAATATGAATTGTATGTATCAAAAATACATACCGACAAATTTGAAGAACCATCCTCTTCATCCTCGCTATTCGCCAACTTCAGTTTGTTTCTTTTGTTGGAATGTTCCCCTTTAACTAGAAAGAGAGACACACAAACAGAAACACTCACATTTTATACTGTGACTACATAGTGGACAAAATAAGCTTGTTGCAATGCATTGAAACTTACATTCAGAGTCAGAGTCCATATTTTCCTCTTCTTCGGCTTGACAAACAAGACAGGTTGATTACCTAAGTCTTCATCCGACTCGAACAAGGAATCAGAGGTCAAATCATCCTCATCCATCTCCTCTCCTTTGAAATATACAGAGAAATCTTATGAGATACGTTACAATATGGTTTTACCTTAGAACAAGAAATGAAAAGTACAGAAAGAGATACTCACAGTTTGAACTAGTCTCACTCATGACTACAGCCACCAGGTAACACAGTAAACTAAATGTTTTTGACTACATAAATGTACAATTAAACTGAACGATCCGGAGCCACAAAATCACAAATTGTGAGTCACAATGAAATCGTATTTGAAAATGATTCAAATACTCCCGCCCCGTAGTCAAGTATACGCAGATATGAAGCAGATGGCGAATTGATCGAGGAAACTCACAATGAACCTACCTAGTAAATCTTTTTTAGTGGAAGATTCTGGACACTGATCTGCAATTTGACGAGCAAGTTTATCCAACTTTGTCCCAGCCTCAGATATTTTCTTTGCTGCGTTAATTACATCCTTGAAAGGAAAGTTAAAAAATATGCGTAAGATTAGTTTTGATAATCGTCATTTGTATTTGTGTACGAAATGAATTTACCGTAATATACAGATAATTCCATCAGTCTGATTTGTGAATGGATATTATACGTATACTACATACCATAAAAATGTCTTACGTTTCTCTATCCACTAAGCAATATTGATAATAAAAGACAAAACACTCACCATAGTTGTCTTCAGTGGACCTCTTCCACTTTAGGAAAAAATTTAAAAACAATGTAACCATTCGTTTAACTCGGAACAAACTTTGTGGTTTAAATATTGTTCATAAATTTTTTAAATAAAACATGGTCTAGTACTTACCGGGTGAAATCAGTCATCTCCATCATGATCCTGCGACAAAATTTTTTATAATAAGTATTTTTTAAAACTCGGAAACGTAGTTGGTAGATAAGTATAGTGGTTAACTTACATGCACATGTGCTTCGCAAGGACAATAATGTCATTCCCGGTGTCATCCCATTTGGCAACTTCACGATCAAACTTTAATTTTTCTGTTCTAAAGCTTTCTACTTGCTGTGCAATTCTTTGTTTATCTTCTTCGGTCATTTTTCGCATTGCCTCCTGTAAATATTCAGACCAAAAATATTAGTTGTATAAATTAGAATTTTGTCATCATTCATCAAATATTTTTTATTTGTATATTTATTTTTGTTAGCTTACCCTGGCAGTGGTGATTCCACTGATGTCAGGGTACTCGTCGACAATGTGGTCCCCAGTGTGTGCACTCGCTGACAAGGGAAAGAAATGATAAGAGGAATTTAATTAAAAATTGAATTTTGTGCAATACAGGAAATACAAGTTTGTGTTCGTGAAATGTGTGACATTGACAACTTTGTGAATTAATCTAATCATAATCCTCATGCACATTCTACTCACATTTGCTTCTAGTGTCGGTGTAGTGCTCGTCAAATTCTACGTCTTCCGGATCTAACTCATCATCGGCCTGGAGAGGTAATTTAAAGCATTCATACATTAGTATTTCATGGTTCATGAAATTTAAGTTGGATATCTTTTATTTAATATCCAATCAGTTATTCAACTGAAGGTACACATCATCACATACATTAACTACTATTGCAAATCACTCTGTGAATTCTACAATGCTTGCAATCTACATAATAAAAAACGATTCAACATACTCTGTTCATGAGTACGGCACGACGAATCTCACGAACGCCATCATACACAAGTCGAGATGCATCAATGAACTCATTTTCATCTACATCTTTCGATGGATTAGAAGACAAGGCCTAGAACAACATTACGCAAAGGTTAATAAAATTTAATGACAGACTTTATATTGATAAACTTTACTGATAAACTTGCATGACTTACCTCGACGGCTACCTCAACCCGCTGTGCAAAGTTTGGCATGACTGAAAAGAGAAAAAAAAGTCCGTTAAACTAAAATTTCACATTCCACTATATACTTTTGATTACAATAGTTTTTGAATATTTTACTTTCATCCACCAAAACAATTTTAGTATAATGACCTTTGTTTATAGTGCAGGAAATTTTATAAACTAATATGCGTTGCATTCAAATACTTTTACAATTTACATACATACATGACTGTCAAAAGTTGAACAATCTCTAACCTTGTTCTCTAAGAACTTTCACCGCTTCCAACACTCTTTCAGTATAAATTCCAGGCTCATAGTTTGACATTTCTGCGGTTACCACATTAGCTACTCTGGATGCTCTACCGCGAATGGCCCCCGCAGTTCTGTCTAACGAGTCAGCATCACCTTCTTGCAAGGCTAAAACACACTTGTTCACATCTTCCAGGATATGGTTTTCTGTCATAAAATAAAGAATAATTTTAGTACACTCAACTTTAGCATTAGTTTTTCTCAGTACGTATAGTACATGTACACCAGTTACCTGAAACAGCAAGGAAGTCATCAATTGTGGTTATATCGTCCACAGCCTCGGTCAAGATTCTCACTTGGTTCTCCCAAGCCTCCCGAAACACGTCCATATTTTCAAGTGCCACCTGTAAACAAAAAATTAAAATAAATGGTTTTGAAAAGATCCATTGACTAATTATTATTCGTATAATGAAAATATAATGAGTGACATGTATCAAAGTTATAATAGTAAATTTAATGTTTCAAAAACAAAATGTAAGCAAAAGTGAGCAAACCTTCGATTTAGGTCTCGCAGCTAGAATTCTAGCGGCATTGATAACTTGTGGGCACAAATTTTCTATTTGTGCAGCAGCATATCGAACCATTTTGACCCCATCCTCGTTTCCAGACATGCTGCATGCTAAATTCGCCACCTAAATAATTTATAAACATTTCCAACCTACACTGTAGTTGAACTGTAGAACCTGAATTTGGTCTATATGGTGGTGGTACATAGTATTTTTTTACCTCAACCAATTTATTCGCATGTTCCGTGAAAACTTGGGCATAATCTTCTACCTCCTTTTCATTTCCAGCTTTTGCAGCTTCAATAAGTACTAGAAGAGGCACACTTGTTTCCAAAAAGCTACAGAAAAAGAGAAAGTACCCAAAATTAAATTTGTATAAATAACACTTGGAAGAGTTTCTACATCCAACAAATAATACTCATAGTACACACCTATCTGAGACATGATCAACAACAGCCTTTCGTAGCTGTCGCCTCAAGTCCCTTGTTTTCCTATACATGTGATCAATGGCTCGGTCCAAATTCTCGCTCCGGTCTTTTTTACCAATCTAGATAATAAAAATTCAAATAAAAATACAGAAGCTAAATTCAGAACATGTAAAACACATTGGAACGAAAAGATTCCGTCGTTCTCCCTTCCTTTTAAATATTTTATAGATAATGTGACGTACATTTGCCATGTATTCGGACAGAAGGTCTTGTAGTGCCTGTCTCACTGCATTACATTCAGCTACTATTCGCTCCCTTCGCTCATCTCTCGTACAAGAGGAATCTGCCATTAGTGCAGCTCCCTAGTAATACAAAGTTAATTAAATAGATTGGTATAAAAGGTAAAAATTTATTTGACTGCATACAAGATTAGTACTGTATAGTCAAAATTAAGCCTTACACTGATAATCGATTCTAGTCTCTCCTCCAATGAAGGCCTTGTACGAACCTGAAATAAAATCATTCACACAATTACAAATTTGACTGGAAAAAGTGCAAAATTTACTGGGGCGTGCACATTTCAACGTATAAAAGTAACCATAAATAAGTTACTAACCTCGTTGTAGGCAAGAGGCTCCATAATAATTCTCTCCTAAATATGAAAGAGCATCACAATTAGTAATATTTTCAATATAATATTTTGTTTATATACAAAAGTGATAATTTTCGTAATTTGACGTTTCAAAGTCTCAAAAGAACTAAACAATTTCTTACATCAAAATCATCTAGAGCCGCAGCTAGTTCACCAGGTCCATCGTAAGGATGACCACCAAGACCAGACCGGCCCTGTGCTACATCTGATATAGTATTTACAGCTTCACAAACTTGACGAAAGACAAAGTCACGATTTGCTTTCGCAGCAGCCAACTCCGGATGGCGAACGTATACTTTCGAGGCAGTCAAAAGCATAGTAGAATGTTTCTTTAAGAGGGCCCTGGCTGCTGCCAAATCATCTCTAAGTTGTGGATCTTTCAACTCTAGATAAATAATAGTCATACATCATTCACTGAATTTCACAAAGTTTGCAATCAAATTGATTGAATGGAATCAAGGTAGCAGTACCTTGTTGTCGTTTTGCAGCAGCCTGCATTAACTCTGTTGCATTACGACCTGCGATGAAGGGGAAAAAAGAATTATAATTTTGATATACAAAGAGACGGAACTATAAATAGAAAGAAATAATTACCAAAGGCTCGAATACTGTCCATTAATTCTCCTTGGCTGGATGCATTTTTTAATTTTTCCAAATCATCTTCAACCTATCACACAAAAAAATGTAATCCAGTATGACCATATTATGATAAAATTCAATTCAACTTGTATACAAAGGTAAAACCAACTTACAACTCGTAGAGACTTTAGCAGTAGATGTACATCCACCATATCAGCTAAAATCAATAGTCTGGTGACGGCAGACAGCAAGTTACGAGCTGCAATTAAAGTAAAGGTTGACAAAAATTACACTTTAGTTAATTTTAGTAAGACTTGTTTTAGATAAATGACGTACCAGCTCGAACCATGTTTCCTCGTTTTAGTGACGAACATGGGTCATCTGCAAATTCTCTAGCGGCCAAACTCATTGCTTCCCCTGGTTAAAGTAATTAAAAGTTAAATATCA
>WJFB01003769.1:0-12062 GCA_009870185.1 Pygmarrhopalites habei | reverse complement strand
AGAAAAAAAATTTTTTTTTTACAAAAAAAATCATAAAAATGATCTTTAAAAAATTTTCCTGAAGAAAAATTGGGTTTACAGGAGGAGCCTTCGGGTTTTTTAGTCTAATGGGACACTGACAAGTCTGAAAAAAACTATTTCGGCCGGTGGTACAATGGTAAATGGTGAGCGGGAAAATTATGGACCTGTTTACTTAATAATATTTGCTCTGCGGACGAGTGGGACGAAGTCCTGCTTGTTTATTGTATACTTTGTGGTGGCTTCACTTGCTACCGGCAAATTATGGTACACATTGTGTGTGTCTATGTGTATATATTAGCAAATTTTAAAGACGTGTCTCATTTTCCAAGAAAGGCCATGAGGCTCCTTGCCATTTTTTCTTCTCTCTCTCTCTTTCCCTCTCTCTTTGATGGTACAACATTTCCATTACCTGTCCACAATCACAAATAGTGGGGATGATTAATCGGAAGCACACACACAACAACAAAACACACAATATACGCAGCAATTTGGTTACATTCTTCATTGACGAAGTTCTTTCATTGTGAATTTGTGTTTGGAAAACCAGAAATTCTATTCTAGAGAGAGAGAGAGAGAGTCCTCCGACCCAGTCTCTCTCTTCTTTTTGATGATGAGAGACCCAGCGACATCAGTGAATGTACGTACGTATATTCATAGCGTTCTGTCTTTGTACACCCCACCCATAACAATTCATATATTTGTGGTAAAGTGTTCACGATATTCATTAGACTGTCTGACTTTCTGTGTCCTCTGATGATGATGAGGATGATTCTCTCTGCTCCTCTTCCCCTCTCTCCCCATCTCTATTCCAAAATACACATAAACTAGGAAATGTTTTTTTGTCTGGTTGTGCCTACGCTACGCAAAGGAGGAAACTTCTTTTAAGTTTTTGAGTTGCGAGCACACACACAAAATTTTTACGCATAAATTGTCCTTACGCTTCCATCCCCTCGCACAAAATTTGCACACACACACACAACTACACAATCAGAGCGAGGGAGGGAGAGAATTTTATATAATATGGAGAATAGCTAACAATTATGAGTCAAGAGAGTAAGTCAAGCATTGCAACCTACAAAGCATTTAGCATTTATCCCTTCCCGTTCCCCTAATTTTATTGACTTGACAGTCCATATATAGTAGAATACTACATTCAGTGGATGAGGAGAACAAGTCTTTGCATGTCTGCCTACAACAGCAACAGCAGAAAGAGAAGAATCAATTTTGGAAGGACCATTTAAGAAAAATGATTACTTTTTTTCAAATTAGTACACACACACACATCTTATTTTCCTCCTCCTTTACATCTTCCCTTCAAAGTCTACATTGAACCAAACATGGTTGTGCGTACATAATGTGAGCTTATTATTGACACTTTAAGTTTGAGGGAAAAAACCAGCTTTACATATACTAATGACGAGTTTTGTGTATGTCTTCTTTTTCTTTTTTCATTTCTCCGAATGTGGATGTATCAATTCTGGTTGGGTTCAAAATCCTACGCAGATGTGTTTTGATACTTACCTTGATGTACCGTGATGAAATAACCGTCCCTTCTCTCTCTATTAATATTATGAAGAGAGAGAGAGAGAGGGAGGACAGACCGAAAGAAGATTTCTTGTTTAAATAAACATCTCGTTGAGAGAAGAGAGAGAGCCTTTCCTGTCCCTTTGTACTCTCCTCGGGACTGTACACACACACACACACAGAAACTTACAATGAAAGGCAAGGTGGGAAGATGATGCAGTCATGACAGGGACAGCAGTGTATTGACCCAAGGTGTTTGCAACCGAGTGCCCCTGTCGTCGTCTTTACCCTCCAAGCAAAAGAAACAAGCTGGGATGATGTGATGACTGCTATTGGGGTATTATTATTTTCCCCTTACAAATTCCCTCAACAATGAGCTCTACTCTGTGAGTTCACTCGTTTAGTACTGGACTGTACACACGTGTGTAGGGACCTTCATTCAATTACATCTGCATCTGTGTGAGGGAGAGAGTGTGTGTGTGAAGGGAGGATGAACCCGATGGTAACCCTGACTATAGGAGGAGAAGGATGATGAAAGAAATTATATTTCCTAATCTGATTTGATGATGTGGTGATGGGACATCTGAAAAAGTACCTCTCTTCCGTCTTTTTTTGTATCTCTAACTTCCAGTAGGATCCATGGGATGCATGTCATCAAAGTCGTAATGTGATTCAACTGCTGGCTTTACGTACGGAGGAATTTAAGTACAGTTTAATTAGGAATGTGACTGGGAATCCGAAGAGACTATTATCTCCTTGTGGATGTGTATTTTATAATCAAATCTAGTATGTATACTATGCTACCTTACCAAATACTCTTTGCTGTATTTACGACGGAGATATGTGGAGTGACAGGAGGACGGGAGAATCTGCCCTTTTGTCCATTATTTTTTGTGATGAAATGAGGAGAGGCAATTTTTCAAAATTATATATTCGCTGAAAAATGTTGCACAAAGTAAGAGTGCTTAGAAAAAAATATATTCCCTGTCATCACTTCACCACTGTTTACAATACGCAACTTGGCACAAAGTCACACAGACCGGACTTCCGACCTCTGACGTGTTTGTTTGTTTGTGTGTGTGTGCAAACTTTTAAGAGTAATTGAATAGTGTGTGTGTGTTTTCACAATTAAAAACTATACATGTATACTGGTAGCAATAATGATAATATTTACATTACGCAAGTGCTGAGCTGTTTGTTTATGTTGATATGCCAGGTGTGTGTGTGTGTGTAGAGTTGAGCATTCTTCCACAGAAGCTATCCATGATGCAAAGTATATGGTGAAGTTATTGTTCAGTGAGTGTGTAGTGTGTGTGTACTATGTGTATGTTGGAGAATGCAAGTTTTATCAATGTGCTGAAACCCAAACAGTTCCCTGATACGAATCTCGTTGAAAGTATTTTTGGGTATATTTTGTAAAAAAAGGGCTTTTGTGTGTGTGCGTAAAAATTCTTTCCATGTCAACTTCTTTCTACTGACCAACGTATGTACATTTTTTCCCCGTAAATATTTTTATAGCATGATTATGTTTACCTTACCTACCTTCTCTCTCTTTGTGTGGTGTGTATATATAGCTTCATGGAAGGAGGAGAAAGCACATTTCAAATTATTTTTATCCCATTGTGTGTGTATGTGTGGAGATAGGTAATATCTACTCTCAGTTGTTAGGTATTGAATGTGTTGTGTGTACAGAGTAACCTTAGATTTTTGCAAAAATGAACATGTGCTTACTGCTTACCTTTTGTCTTGTGTATTGTGTACATATGTATGTATTGAAAGTTCTAGTGTCTTTTTATTGTTGTGTTCCACAGACATACTCAGGTGTAATGGATTTTTTGTACTTATGTGCACTACACAGTATACCTATGGCCGGATAATAATATCAAAAAACTTTACTCACGTTCATCATCATTGCATACTTTAAAATACAACACAATGAGATTTTGATTTCCTGCTTAGCTGTTGATGTTCACTATAGAACAGTTAATCCCATTGTGTTCTGTGTGTGTGTGTGTGTGTGCCGGCTTCATCTAACTTTAGTGAATCTAACTTTACTGAGAGATACTCAAAAATAGATACTTTTGAGCTTTTGGGACTAAATCTTTATATTATATACTCATTTCGTGATAAATTTGGAACTTTTAAAAAAAAGATTCTAGAAACTAAACGAAAGGCGTAGTTATTGTACTCAAAATCCCTACAAAAATTGTATTCATCTAAACCTACCTTCAGTTTAGCATGAAATAAATCCATTTTATCTGACAAAGAAAGGGAAAAAACACACACATTTATTTTTAACTTACGCTGTTAATATTAACTAGGATTTTTTCCACCAGAATAAATTCTCAAGAGAATATCCAGGTACAATTTGGGTGAGACATTCTAGCAACATACACACACGTATAGAGAGAGAGGTGGGGTGTCAATGGATTTGGGAAAGAAGAATTGTGAGGAAGATCTTTGACTATTTAATAAATAAAGTTTTTGGTGGCAAAAGGGGAAAAAAGGGAAAGATTTCATTTGTGCTAAGTAGGTCCATTGTTGGTGGAAATGCAATGTGTTTTTTTTTCGACAGTCGTAAGTAGGGAATGATGACCACTCCTTGAAAAGAGAGGAAAAATTCTCAAAATTAGTTGGAGTTGAAGGTTGGTTGAGTATAGATTAGTTGGATTTTTAACTGATGGGAACAGGTACACACACACGCACGAACGTAGAGTGAGTATGTACTAGTACATGTATGTAGTGTGTGGATTGCTAACCTGTCGGTGTAAAAGATTTTATTCCAAGTCCCCCTCCTTCAAAAAAGCTTTCCAACATCTTTTCGAGTTAACTTATCACTTTTTAATTGTACATTGTAATGTGTTTTATGCAAACAAGAACAACAACAAGAGACACACACATCGCACAGTTGTACGAAATATTCATTTAGTCATAGAGGATCAGAGATGAGAGGATGATGATTTTAATTGTCCTTTAAGTTTAGAGTTTTTGAGCTGACAATGAACGAAGGGGGGGAGGATAGAAATCAGAAAGTAAACGTTGTCATCGTCGTCTATTCGACACACTTATGGACAAGTAAATTTGTGTACTGCACCGTACACACAACACTCTCGTACGCACACACTCCGTACTCCTGTAATGTAATGTTTTAACTGTACTCCTTGTAAATACAGGATAGACAAGGACAGAGACAAGTATATAGTTACCTACCTACCGTAAATGACCAATTAGAACCCGGGTGGGGCCGGTGAGGATCATTACCCTATGTTTTAACATGTAAATACATAGGGTATGCTCCTCACCGGCCCCACCCGGGTTCTAATTGGTCATTTACGGTACCTGTGTGTGCTGTGTGTGTGCGTCTGTGTGTGATATTGGATGACCTGCTGCTGCTAAATTATTTCCTTGTTTACTTTACTCTACGCATAGGATATTTGTTTGTGTCTGTTGTACTACACACACACACGAGTGTGTGTGTCTGTGTTATGTGTGTGTAATGTCCGCCTCCCCTTGTATTTCCTATTCATCAAAGATGATAACCTAAATGCACTTTTCATTTTTGAGAAGAATGAGGGAAAAATACGAGTGAGGCTTTCAGATGGAAATCTTTGTATCCCTACATTATAATTTTAATAATGTATGTGTGTACGAATATATTACAAAGACAAATATTATACAGTTAACTATCAACACACACAAATAATATAGGATAGAGTAATTGAAGGAGTGGACTTTTTATTCCCAAGTATTTTTTTTTGGGGATAAAAAACTTTTCAATCCACTCAAAAATTTTTCCTCTTTATTCTTCATGTTTTTTTTCTCTGGTTAGCCACGGACAAGTCAACAATTAGGGAAAACATTCGCGTGGAACTTTAACAAATCGCCCCGTTAATTAACTATACGAGTGCGTACACACACACTCACTCGTTTAATGATTATCAATGGTCCTCATGACGGTCATTCTTTAGTGTGTGTGTGTGTGTAGTGTGTCGTCATTCAAAGAGTCGGTCAAAGCACGACAGTGAATGCAAATGGTAAGGCACATGTGCTGAGAAAGTATGTTGGTTATTGAAGAGAAGAGATAGAGAGAAGTAACACAATGAAGGAGGTTCCTCAGCCGAGAGAGAGAGAGAGAGAGGTTAAGAGATGAGATGAGATGAGAGAGCCGCTGTCAAAAAGAGTTGAAAAACCAGCGAGCCAAGTTTACATGTATAATTTTTTGTATCTTCCTACTAATGTGTTTATTGTACAGTGTGTGTGTGTGGATTATGCGTGTGTCTGTTTGTATGACTATCCAATAATGGAGATTAAGTTGGTTGAGTCAAGTTGTGTGTGTGTGTGTGAAGGAGGAGATTGGAGTGACTCTTGGCTTCATTTTTATTTTTATGTAACCCACAATCAATGCTCAAGAGAATGCCCAATAAAGCATACAAAAACGTTGACACAAAAGAGACGGAAACACACAGTCCCACATTCTCTTGTCTCCAGTATTATGTACACATGTATTTGTGGTAGAGCAATGATAATTAAATAAGTCAAGATTCCATGTGCGAATAATTATGAACAATAACAGAGTGTCAGGATGAGTTCACAGGTGGATGATGTTGACACACAATTTGGATGGATGTGTGTGCTCAAACTGCCTATACTCCTCACTGTACATGCTCTATTTTTCATTATGTACAGGAACAATATAGTTTTGAGGTGATAAATTAATGATGTTCTCCACTTTTGTTTTTTTTCATCTCTCTCTCTCTCTCTCTTTGTGAATTAAATCCATGATTTTAATGTTCAAGTTTTAGACTGTTTTTTTGTACCGTGTTCAGGGACCATAAAAGTATTTTATGACTAGTTGTAAGGTTGCAATTATTATAATATTATTACCCGTCCTTCTCCTCTCTGAGTACAATGTTCCGATACTGTGTGTAGACCATATGATGTGGTAAATAAACACACTCACACACAAAACTTTTTATTATATATGACAAGTAATCTGTACAAAATCTAGTAGTGGAGGTGTACAGAAATGTGGGAATTTTATGTGTTTCATCCATACTGTGATGTTGGTTGTGTTGGTGTTAAGGGACTGAATATTTTGTTGAAGCTGTAAAAGTTATTAAAAAAGCCACAAGTTGATTAAAATTTAACTGACAATCTAGTTGAGAAGGAGCCGGCTTGGCTTACTACCTATTTACAATGATGTTGTAGGATTAACTCGAATTCCCAATTCACATCATCAACTTTACTACTCCTCTTTCTCTCTCTCTCTCTTTGTCTAACATTGACATTCTCGCTGAGACTTAAATTAATGTGTGGTCGCCTGTGTGTACTCACATTTTTTTGCAATGGTGTACTCTAAATTCACACACTGCAAATACACACGCACACAAACACGCGAAAAAACACTTTGACGTACTTATGTAATTTTTGATTTGCAAATATAATTAAATTATGTTTACCTTCACACTCCTAATGCAAACTGAAGAGTTGCATAATTACACAAATACGATCCACACACCACTATGTAGAATTGACTTGACAATTGAGGGGATGGGATTATTGACAACTAATGTTACACATTTATTTTTTGCAATATTGCAAATATGACCCCCTTAACTTGGATTTACTCGTCTCTTTTGTTTATCCTGAACTACCTAATTGAAGACACACACGGTACTTCATTTATGTCTACAGATACTTAGTAAAGACGTGAAGTGGATGAGAGAGAATCTGTCGCTATATTCTTTTTTTGTGCTTTACAGGCCGTGACAAATTGAGTCTCTCTATCTCTCTTTTCTCGCTCCATCTGAGTGAGTGAGTGTGTGTGTGTCTCCAATATTCTCGAGCTCAATTTTTTCTGACTATGGTATCAGAAATAACGCTCTGGCTCTATAAAGAGATTAATAGGATTGTCAACGTTAAAAAGGATGATTTATATAAAACACCAACCAGCCTCTCTCATCCTCTTCACATTTTTCTATCCCTCTGTAGTCTGTGTGTACTATGTGTGTCTTTGAACAATGCTCCGAGTGTGAACTCATTTTGTAAGGAAAAAGTGTTTGGTGGTGAGGAAGGTGTTCGAATGGATTGGATGAAAGGGTGCTAAAGAAGAGTTGAATTTGAACGCTGTGGTGGAACAGTAGGAAGTGTTGTGTGTTGTAGTAAGTAAGATGAATCCGATAAATTACTTTTTGTACTACACACACACATTAAAGATGCTCCACATAAATACAAGGAGGATTAAGCCATTCATAAAGTTATGGGGGGAGTGTGTGTGCAAAAAAAATTATTTGTTGTTGAGAACTCCATTTGAACTTGCTCTTGACTTCTTTCTACTGTGTGTATCATGCAGTCCTCTCCTCGTCTGTGATTTAATGGGGATATAAATGAGAGTAAAATATGTGTGAAAATGAAATCAGATCTCCTATCCTAATCGAAAGAAGATTATATATACGGAATAGCCTCACTGCTTCACATAATGCCAAAATATCCTTTTAAAGAGTAAAGGGGCTGTGCAGTTTTTTTGTCACTGGGCATTGAAGCTCACGAGAAAGATTTTGTTGTTGTTGTTATTGTTATTGTTGGTTGGGTTGTTTGGGAGGAAGAATATATTTTACAAATAGGAAATTAGCAAAGCTAAATAGCTTCTGCTGGTACTGTTGCTCCTAAATTGACTGAAAGGTACTGACTGGTGGCTGTGGGACACCCAAATTTATGAGGAGTTGATAACAGGAATTCGCCAGCTTTGATTCCTTAATGATGATCTTTATGAGGATCACGAAATTTTGTTTATTGCTACAGATTCTCGTAAAAAAAGTAAAGTATTTATCTGGCCATATATTATATTACACACACTCGAATATACTAGTGTACGGTCTGCTGGTGAATAGCCATGGAAATTGCCTACTCTTCTCCCCCTTGTCTGTATCTCTAAACTCTGTTAAAAGTCTGTCTCTCGAAGGCACAGACAATGGCCTACACAGAATTCTGCATGGATATGAGATTGAGATGAAATGATGCGAAAACGTTTTTTTTCTCATTCCTCTTGTTGTTGTTCAGATTGTAATATTCCTGCTCCTGGCTTTTTTCTTCCTCCTTCTCTGTTCTCTCCAATACTGTTAATACTAAAAGTGTAATGGCCAGTGGGCTGTCAGCCTACATACTACAGTAAGCCAACATAATGTTTATTGTGTGTGTCTCTCACTTCCCTCTCTCTCTCCCTTCTGTCTTCTTAAATTTGTGTCAATTGAGACGGACTTCAAAATATCAAAACGATATTTGTGTCATTTTGATTGTACATTACATATTAACAGCTGTATCAAATTATCATGATTGTTGGACAACATTGGACGGTGTAATTGTAGTTGTGAAAAAAACCTTGATTGAAATAATTGACAGTACGCGATGTGGATGGTATCTTGTCTCCTCTAAAAAGGGATACACATTTATGTGCACATGAGGGAGGGAGAGGGAATAACAGGAGTAAAGGATAATGCACTAAATCCATGAGTTTAATATATAATATATTCACCGCTTAGAATTGTTTACATTTTCCTATACATAGCTATGGATGGATTACAATGGTATAGGGTGGTCTTTAGGTAGGGAGAGTACAATGTGGATGCATTTATTCTCATCTTCCCGTCATTGAGGTCAGCGCACCGCTTGACATTTTTTTCCTCCTTGTTGTATGTTTTCTTTTGTAGTGTGTTGGCGTCGGAGGTTTGCATTTTCATTTTGCATCTATTTTGTGTCTCGTAGAGCTGGGAAGGAGCTGTGTAGTGTGTGCGTGTGTTGGAAATTTTGTTTTCGTGGGTGGTTGATTTGAACCTTCCTTGAAGAAGGTAGGGCAGTGTGCTATGAAGCTCAGGTTCACAATTTGATCTTTTTGGTTAGACAGAATTTAATTTATTCTCTTCTCCTCCTCCTCCTCACTCACTCACTCAACAATGAACTTGGCTCATGATCCTGTGTGCCATACTGTGCTTTACAGTACTGTAGTATTAAAGTTTGATTCAGCCCTTTTGTTTAACCATGATTTTTTTTGTCAAGCTTCAATAGATACGACATGATTTTGAATGCTCTCCTTCCAATCTCATTAGATTTTTTAGTAGAGCACTACAAACTTTTCCTGTGTGTGTATTTGTAATGGTTAAATCCTTTTTAACCTCCATTACAACCACACTATAAATAAACAATTTAACAATACTTTTTTTTGTGCAATTTTTACCCAAATGTGTACAAATTTTTATGACTTTAGTCAACGTTTCTCTCTCTCGTCACATTTTGCTATTGAGAAATGGAGTGAGTGTGTGTGTTGTGGATGAGCTTTTGTGTGTTTATTATGTCCTCCTCCTCTCCTCATCTTCCTCTTGTCTCATTCACACAGATCATCCTCTCTATACTAAATGTATCGTGGAGATATTTCAATTGAGATTTAATGGATAAAACCACATGGGTTTTTTGTTATCCTTGTTGTTGTTGTGATTGTTGCTTTGCTGTACTAGAGCTAGAGAGGCAACCAACCTAGTGACATCATTTGGTCAGCACATGGTTTTTAATGGGTGGTTGTAAAAAAACAGTCAGAATGAGGATAAAGAAGACACAAGCACAAAATAATTTAACCAGAATTGACACTCATTTTGACTTAATTTCCATTTGACAAACGACGGAGGAGAAGGAAGTGAATGGGAAATGGGATTCAGATTGAGACTGCAAGCGTGACACACACACACACAAACGAGGAAAACCATGGCTAATTTTTATTTGAAAGGGGTCCAAAAACTTTTTAGTTTGGAAATTAAATATTTTTTATTCCCACTCCTCCTCCTCCTCCATGATCTTTTCATCGAATAAAAAGAAAAGAGGATCAAAGGAGAAGCTAATAGAGGATGAGGAGGATGGGAAAAAAAGGATTTACAATGAGAATTTTCATCTTCTTTAATCGATAATTGACAATGTGGAGCACTCAAAATCTGAAAAAACCTTTTTTTAGCACATCACAGTTTTGAATACAATTACCATGCATACTTTTAGTGTGTGTGGAAGGGGAAGGGAAAACGAGGATTGCATACTAAATTCCAAGTTCAGTACCATTAAAAATTAATTTTTTAAATACCCAAACGGACTCCATTATCATTTTTAAAGAAATAACTTTCAGGCTAATAATTGAAGTGCAACGGTGAATGAGGGAGACGATATGAATTTAAATCATAGTAATTATCTATAATACTTAGTTTGGGAATTGACCTGGTGAAAAACTTTCCAGTTGAGCTAAAACCCTGATTTGAATTGAAATAATTAAGATATTTATAAAATTAGATTGTGGGACAAAAAGAAAGAAGGGGACGTCTTGATTCGTGATTTAATGTTGGTCTTTTCTGTGTTTTTCTGTGTAGAGTGGTCGTTCCGGGCGACCGTCGTCACTGATGAGGCTACCTTCATGTCGAAGCCAGGGTGGTGCTGCTGAGAGAAACGACAGAGTAATTTGTGGACATTTTATTCGGAGCAGGAATGACAACCACATCCCTCCTTCCCCACAAACCACCACTGAAGACAAGAAATCCTGTCTTCCTCCGGACAACCTACTATGGCTCTGTAGGACGACCGTCAAATGGTAAGAAGAAACAAAAAAAAAGTTTGAACGATTTTCATTAGGATTAAATTTTATCACACACTCTACCATAACATGGCATACCAAAATGTGAGATTTTAATCATTACAAGTAATTCATGAAGAGGGGATAAATGATGATTACATTATATTTCACCCATTTTTTCATACTTTCTCATTGTCAGACAAACAATGCAATTTTTTCGAAGAAATTAACTCGGATTTTTATTCTTAGTTAATCATCCATTGTTTTGCATGTTATGCCCTATAAAGATTTTTTTTGTTATCTAACATGTTAGACATGATGTGATCTGGAACATGTTAACCTTGGACACACTCAAGGCTCATTATCATTATCGGGACCCTCCTCCTCTCTTTACTATCTACCTACCTTCCATACACACACTTTCACATATACACAGTATAAGGGTAAATGGCTACATTCTGTATTTGCCCAGATTTTTGCACTCTCACACAAAGCGAGACGGGGAGAGGGAGAGAGAGAGTAATAAATTCCGGGTATCTTAATAGCATTCTGTACATATACAGGGTATTGCATAACCTTTTTCTCCCCCCTCACAGCCAATCAAGAGCATGTTGCAAAAAATGTGCTAGTGCAGTTTTGTAGAGAATATTGTTGTGGGTCTAGCCCATATGACATCTGGTCAAAAGGTCAAAGCATCTGAACTGGAGCGCGCAATTTTGAAAAAAAGTCAAGATTTTCCAAAAAATTTTCGAAAGGCAGATACCTTTATGAAAAATTCAAGATAGCCATTTTGTAGCCCAATTCATGTTCTGCTAGAAGTGAATTTTTTGAACATTTTTTTGAAATTTGAAGCCACATCATCAAAATTTTGAAAAACGGACAGAATTCTTCAAAAAAGTTGAAAATTTTGATTAAAAAA
>WJFB01003768.1:0-12062 GCA_009870185.1 Pygmarrhopalites habei | reverse complement strand
GTCAACAAATCCATGTGACTTGAGTATGAAGGATGATGAGGAATAGTACTCACGTGGACTTAGACGTGTCTCTCTCACAATTACGTCAAACGGTTGTCATTCATGAAAAAAATTGTCTGCTGATTCACACCCCCACAATATTTTGCTTTTGCTGTACATGTATATCTTATTTACCCTCCACTCGTGATTAACGCTGCCTCTGTGCGTATGACTCATTTTATTGCATTACCAAAGTCCACTTGACATAAAAAAGTACATGCGTACAACAGTCTAGTACATAGCAATGAGGACAGAATGGAGGAGGGTGAGGACTGGAAGTTGAATTTTTTGGTTGAAGGACGAAATGATTAGAATAATTATTCTGCTTTGTTTTCTGCAGTCTTCCCTTCATCCCTTTTTTGCAGTTCCTGTCGACGTTGGGATCTAAGGTGTGGACTAGAACTGCAGAAATGAGTTGCAATGGACTCAGAGTGGAAGAGAGCAACAATGTGTGCGTTGTTATTGTTGTGTAGTCAATGTGCAATGTGCATATCATGTGTGTGTGTGTGATGACGCCAATGTTTGTGTTTCCATAATCCATACTCAAGGTGAAAAACACATGATTATGTAGTATCCATTTTTTTCATCACGTGAACTAAAGTCACACACACACCGGCTATTACACGTCTATCTACCCAAACACACACATAACATGTGTAAAGGGGTGTACTCTGTAGCAGAGTCTCTGTTTTACGTATAAATTGCCCAGCAACTCGGCAACTAAATGCAGTTGACCTCCAACACTTTCCTCAAAAACATATCCACTGAAGGCCTTTTGTCCAGAGTTTTGAGAACAGTCAAGGATCAATTTCATTGCCTTTACTAGCATGTTCAGAGCAGGTCACAATCGTGAATGAGCAGATAGATAGAGAGTGCGTGTGCGTGATTTGATTGAAAATAGTGTAGAAAAGAATTTATGAAGAATGTTGGACTTGGGCCTATTTCTGGTTACTAGTCTTGTCCTCCTCGTCTCATTCGGGTATTTATTACGACGACGACCCAAAGGATTTCCTCCTGGTAAGTTTAAAATTTTATTTTAAAAAAAATATGACAGTGTAACTGTCACGAGAAAATAATGACAGAATGCTAAGAATAGTTTGAGGAAAATTCAAAGTAAATGCAAATGATTTTTTTTCAAAAAAAAGCCTGAACTTAATACACTAATTAATCAGTGATTTGTGTGTGTGTGTGTGGTTTTTAAATAGGACCGCTTGGATTTCCGTTAGTGGGTAATTTCTTCCAGGTCGGGGAACATCGGGGTGAAAAATTTTTGGAATGGGGTCAAAAATATGGAGACATTTTGGGTGTCCGACTTGGTCCTAAAAAGTAAGTACAATTAATTCTCTGGCATGACAGTTTCAAAGACAGGTGACTCTTCTTTGGTCATCTTTCATAGTTCCATTTTCCTTGCGTCCTGTGACCTGTCCACTGGAACAGGTCAAAGTGGCTTTCGTGACATCATGTCACTGAACTGCTTTAGGCTATCAGCATAAAACCATGATAATAAAATAGAAATTAAAATTTGACCTTTTGGTTCTGTTCCAGTTTTGTGGTGCTCAACAATTACAAGCACATCAAAGAAGCTTTCAACATGAATTCTTTGAGTGGGAGACAATCCTCCACATCCTTGAAAGACCGAGGTCGAGGAGCGATCAGAGGTGATTACTAAAAAGAGGCATTTCCCTCAAAAAGTGAATTTTTTCATCATTCAATGTTGTAACAGTGTAATTTGAATTTATTTAAATTCCTTTTAGGCATTATTTTCAACGAGGGTCCTCACTGGAGTGAACAACGTCGATTCACTGTCCAACATTTGAAGGATTTTGGATTTGGCAAGAAATCCATGGAAAATATTGTCATGGAAGAGGTCAATGAACTCATTAGGAATCTGGGAAAAACTGTCGGACAACCCATTTCAACCACCAATCGATTCAATGCGGCTGTCATCAATGCTTTATGGAGTATCGTAGCCAGTAAGTTTAAATTTATTTGCAACAATTCGCAATTTGCAATGATTAGAATTATTCCTAGTATAAATCATGTTTTTTTGGTTTTTTTCGAAAAGGTAAAAGATACGACCACAACGATCCAGTCCTTTCTGAATTTATGAAGCAGATAACTATGTAAGAATTGGATTCTCCTCCTGCCAAAATTTGAATAATTTCTTAAAGAATTGTATGATAAAAAAATTATTTTGTTGTGAAGGATTGTGGGCGATCCTGGGGTATTTATTATCCTACTCCGATTCTTCCCTGCTTTCTACAACGTTGCTCGATTATTTCCCTCACTCATCACAAATCCAGTTAAAGATTTCAACGACAAAATTTACTCATTCTTCGATGAGATTATCAAAGAACACAAAGAGACCATTCAACCTGGGTGTCCAAGGGATTTTATAGACGTTTATCTGGAACAGATTGAAACAATGAAAGATACCACATCCAGTTTCTACAAGGAAGAAGGAGGTAAAGCAGAAATCCATAATAATTTTTTCAAAAAGTAATTTTTGAGGCTTATAATTTTCTTTTCATTTTCCAGAACATTCGATTTTCGTGACTCTCCTGGATCTCTTCGTTGCTGGTAAGTTATTCTCTTTTGTTTTGCAACAAAATTATTCCACTCGGAAGAGAGAGGCTGTAGAAAATTCGAATTTCGTTAATAATATTGTCATCGAAATTCACAAAAATAATTTGGGATTTTAGGAGCGGAAACGACATCGAGTACTCTCACGTGGGCATTCCTGTGTTTGGCTATGAATCAAGACATCCAGGAAAAGTTGAGTAAAGAAATTTCGATTGTTGTGGGGACAGACCGGAGTGTCTCTTTGAATGATAGACCAAGGTATAGAGATTTTAATTTCTTGTCAAGGAATCCTTGAGTTTATTTTTATAAAGAATGGATTTTTTATAAAGATAATGTTTTTTCCTGTAGTTTACCGTATTTGGAGGCAACAATTTTGGAAGTGCTCCGTTTCTCCTCCCTTGCAAGTTTGGGTGTGCCACATCGAGCATTGGAAGATGTTCAATTTCATGGATACACAATTCCAAAGAATACAACAATTTTGTCAAATATTTATGGTGCTTGCCGGGATAAGGCTGTTTGGGGTGATCCGGATAATTTCCGACCTGAAAGATTCATCTCAGATGATGGAAAATCAATTCATCGACAAGAAGCCCTCATCCCATTTGCCATTGGAAAAAGGTAACAATAATCCTTCCGTCCTCTCATTTTTGGTGTGGGAGTATAGATGGATGAAAGGGAAATGTGTGTGTGAGGTCTATGATGGGTGGTCTCCACGGGAAGGGAAGGTGCTAGTGGAGTACAGTCAACTTGGGTGGTCCTTCAATGGGAAAGATCTGCAGCCAAGGAATTGAATGTGTAGCTTCAGCCTGGATGGCCTATGAGATTCTTCTTTCCCATTGAAGGACCACCCAAGTTGGCTGTACTTGACTTCCAGCTTCCCTCCCAATGGAGACCTCCTCTGTACCTCACACCCACATTTCAACCTTTCATCCATCCACACTAACAATAAAACAACAGAATCTAATATGTACTGTGTGTGTGTGACTGGATTTAAACTATAATGTGAAATATTCTCTTATCCAGGATTTGTCCAGGAAAACCATTAGCAGAAGATGAGTTGTTCTTGTTCCTTGGAAACTTAGTTCAAAGATTCCATATCCGGACAGAATTGGAAGACTACAAATTACAAGTTCAGTCTACTGGGACTCGGATGCCCAAACCACACAATCTCATTTTGACAGACAGATTTACAACCGAGTAACGACAGTCTTTGTTCAAAAAACGTTTATTTACCGTGAATCAAACCATGTACCATGTAATATATGTGTAAGGTAAAAGTGTAATGGTACATTATGTGAATGCCAATTTCTTTTCGTAATTGAATAAATTTTATTAAACACAATTTTTACCCTATTTTTTATGCGGTTTCCTTGTGCGCCAAGGGCCAAGTATGACTCCCTTAATTTAAACAATACTGGATTTAAAAAATGGACCATTTAAAATTGTGGAAAATTCAAACACACACACACACGCTGCGAATTAATGATGATTGATACATTTATTTCGTTACACACAATATACGTAAATCCCAATTACATTTATTCCCTACACACTAATTTGGTTTCGTTCAAAATTTTCCGCAAAAATTTTGAGTCAGAATTTGTGCATTCCAAGACGAGACATGACAAAAGACATTCCAGGGGAACCAAAGGAGAAGAAGTCGGAGTTTGGGAAATTTATTTAGGAACACAGGCATTATTGGCAGCATTGGGGACGTAGACGACTCCATGCATGTCCTTATAATGGTCAACACATTCGCATTTTCCGGCTGTGGAACACAATATGTTGTTGTTGACCCCAAAACAGGCTGCATCATCCGTAGCCTCTACTCCAGTATGAGTGCACGAGTCTCCAAAGTAGGTCAGGGCAACGGTCAAGTCCACCAGGACAAGGCAAAGACACATCACAACAATGAACTTCATCTTGAGATTTCTGTGGGGGGAAATACAAAACATTTTAGTATAACATCAGAAAATATAATATTTTTCAAAAATTAACTATAGTCAGGGCTTCCGAATCTCCCGGGAGAAATAATTTTTTTGTACAAAACGGGAGAAATCGGAAGAAAAGACTCCCATTTCTCCCGGTCAATATAGAAAGGAGAAACGAGTATCTCCCACTTTCTCCCGGAATCTCGAACTCTGTGAGTTACAAAAAGTACCTCTTCGGATTTCTTCCTTACAACTTTTGGACTTGATTTGGAGGAGTTGAAATATTTTGGAATGCCTGAGAAGTGGAATTTCCACTGTGGAAATGAAACTGTTTATATACTGCCCTGAAACGTACATTTGAGGAGACTGTAATCTTTCTTCTACGGTTAATTACAGATGAGGATGTACAAATGACAATTACCTAATTGCTCTGGGAATCAGAGATTCTGATTAATGTCCCAATTACTTTGTCATTGAATTTTGACTCCATCACAAGGGACTCTGTCACATAGTTGATTTTAAGGGTACGTCCTTATCGTAAATACTAAAGTACTACTGTAAACTAGTTTGGGCCAAGCCAATCAAATCGTTTCTGCACTGACCTGTACGCGTTTCTTTTATCAAAATAGGTTGCATGTAATAAGTGTGTGCGTGCGTTAATTTAGGGGATACAATTAAATAATTTTGTCATTTCATCCCTGTAAAGTCTAAAGTGTAAAGGTAATGAGGAAAGAAGGAATCAGAGGACCAACGACCAACCTCAAAAACATTTTAATTAGCTTTTGGAATGTGTCAATCTCCATGTCATTTACTAATAGTAAATTACTATTATTGTTAATGTCAAAGTAGTAAGGACTAAACTATAGGAGGATAACAAAACTGTGAAAATCAAAAACGAAGACACACGCAATTTTCAGATTTTAACCACCACTCCCACTCCAATTACTAAATTACAATTTTCAAACTGGAATATTTCTTTCCGTATCAATTTGTGCGTGTCCCAAGGATTTTTGAAAATCATGTTTGTGTCATGTGAGTCGTACTTTATTTGACGTGTCATCTAAACGACGTTGACATTAAAATTTTCAGAATCCCAAAGGAAGATTCACAATCTTCCTCCACTGACAGTGTCAGTCTGACATATTGTATGACACAGGGAAAAAGTAAAGATGGATTTAATTCTACAATTTAAATTTGACAGTTCCACACTCCAATCTCTCTCTCTCTCTTTGGAGAGTGATTGATTGACTGATGCTTTTATTGTTAATCCAAGTAAGTGCATGCACTTTTTTCCACAGGACAACATACATTAATGGTTACAGCCCATAAATGTGAAAAATGAAAACACATGAAGAAGAAAACAGTCAATAAGATAGTGAGAAACTTTGTACATATAAACACTGGTTAAATTGTGTTTAGACAATTCTTGGAGTAATTCCTAGAGTAATTTGTAGTTGAGTTTTAAAATGATTATTGGTAACATTATTTTTGAAAAATGACGGCATAATATCATTCTATAATTTAATTGCTCTGTACTGAAAGCAATTTTTATACATAATGTGGTTAAAATGGCGGTGATTCTATGTTATTAGAAAATTTACTTGCTCGTTGACGATCTTTGAAAACAAACAAATTTTTAACAGCATTTTTTAACTTATCATTATGAATTATAGAGTTAGTTAGTACAAGTATGTGGTAATCTCGTAATTGTGCAGCAGTGCCGATTTCAAGGTACCTGTGTGGATCATTGGTCAAACTATAAAAATTTAGAAACTTCACAATCTTATTTGTACTGAAAGCAATTTTTATACATGATGTGGTGAAATGGCGGTGATTCTATGTTATTAGAAAATTTACTTGCTCGTTGACGATCTTTGAAAACAAACAAATTTTTAACAGTATTTTTTAACTTATGATTATGAATTATGGAGTTAGTTAATTAACTCCACTCCACTACTAATTAGTACAAGTATGTGGTAATCTCGTAATTGTGTAGCAGTGCCGATTTCAAGGTACCTGTGTCGAACTATAAAAATTTAGAAATTTCACAATCTTATTTTCCAAGTTGGTAAAATTTAAATTATTTTGACCGTAAATAGGCAAACCATATTCAATTACAAAATTAATGATAGCAGTAAAAATAGGCTTAAGTGAATTAACATGAATACATCGTTTAAATCTACATAAGTTTTGGAGTCGTAGTGTTACTTTTCTACACACAGTAGTGAAATGATTACGAAAGGTTTACGTTTTATGTTCATTTTCCAGGAAAGACCAACTTGGATGATACATTTTGTGGGAGGAGAAAACAAAGTGGAAAAATATTGCAATGAAATTGCACACTCCCCCTTTCCATCCTTTCTTCTTCTCACTGACTCACTACATCTTTCTCGATTCTCATGAAGTGTCAACAAGCACTTTGAAAAAAAACCTTGGGCTCAAATATCTCTTTGGAAAATTGGCAAAGAATGCTCCGACGAGTATGATATTCAGTGCTCAGACAAGTACAGTTTCATACTTAACCACAAAATTATTGTTGCAAGAAAAACCTTTACGAAGAAAATAGTGAAAGTGAAAGGAGTGTACACAGCATAGAGAGAGAGAGACCATGTGACAAAATTGTTTCATTACTTTAGTTTCTGGCACAAAAAGGGTTGAAAAAAACATCCATCATAAGCACAGTAATTTGTATTATTTTTAAAAATTAAATTAACAAAAAATGTGGCATCCGGTCCTGGTACTCTGTTCCGTGGTTTTGACACTAGAAGTTGTGGTTGTGAGAGGGAGTATTGCGGACACTGTCAGTAAGATGAAGAAACTGATGAGCAAAAACAAAGATCCAGGTAAGATAATAAACAGGGTGACAACTTGAAGGTCCGCGGGAGATTTGACAGCAAAGTCTTTACAGAAATGAAGTGAAGGCATAATTTCACTTAATTAACCTTAAAATTCTTGCTAATTCCTTTCTTGCATGTGAAAAGCTTGGAGGATCGAGTAGTGGAGGCAATGAGTCCAGTTATTGCAAAAGTCAGTGAAAAGTAAGCAACTTAAAACGTGGTCAGGCCAGGGTTTCCATTTTCTGGAGAAAGTGTGAGTGGGAGAAATGGGAGGCACCCGGTTTCTCTCACCGGGAGAAAATAAAAGGCACTGAAACGTCACTACATATCTGAAGAAATAGTACAAAGCAACACTTTTGCGATATTTAAATATTTGAGATTTTCAAATTTTGAGTGACTGAATGTTTTTCAATGTTCTTCCATTTTCCAAGATTTCTTCCACTAGAAATTCATTTCCGGGAGATAGGGAACCCTGGGCTGTTGTGTAAAACCATGGATTATGAACATTTTTCTTTACCTTTCTTCTCCCATTTACCTCCAACTGAATTGTAATTAATTTTTGTCTAGGAAAGGTTATTACACTTTTGTGTCGGACAATGCCGGGGTTTGGATGCCATTCGGTCAACCCGGGAAACATGGCGGGAAATCCTTCCAGTCCTTCAATAGCTTGGATACACACAGGTAATTATTAGCTTCACTAACAATTTTGTGGTGTCTTCTTCTTCCGAAATAATTCTTGATGACGAGTAAAGGTGAATGATCGCAAAATTCCTTTGAAAAACCATTTAATATTTTTTGAACAGTGCCGCTTCTAACGAGCGGATTGATCGTGCCTTGCTTCAAACTGTGGAGGAGAATTGGGAAACTGTTAAAGAGTAAATCCATTTTTATCTTCATTAACTGCACTTCATAATTTTAAACTTCCCTCCTTGGACAAAAATTGAATTCATAAATACCTTTTTACTCCAGCCTCTCAGTTATTACTAACTTTTGAATAATTCTTAAATAATTTTCCAAAATTACTAATGGAATTTCAACTTTGAACCAGAGTTTTGAACAACCCAATGGATGGACGCTACAGTTCAGAAGAACTCTCACTAGATGGCTCAAACTACAGGGAACCCCGGCCCCTTACTTTGCGCCCTTGATCCGGAATACAGGAGATGAGAACAGGATGTAAACTAACAAAGAAAATAATATTCAATGAGTAGTAAAATGATCAATTTTTTACAATTTTTTTATTTCATATTTTAATTTGCAATACCACTCTACCGGCGATCAATGTGGATGGCGGGGATTATTTAAAACTAGAAAAAACTTGAGGACACAACCCAAGGCAGGCTTACCACACGTTGTGGACACTTTTACGACTGTCTTCATGTCAGCTCTCGTTGTGTCCCTTCTGGTCGCGGTAGTCATCATCCTCCATTGGAAATTTCCTCATCTCTTCCAAATGACGGCCAAAGTAGTCGTCGTTAAACGTAAATATTTGTCACTAGCCATTTATCTCTCCAATAATTTTCCAGACTAATTTGTTCAAAAATGATCTTCTTGAAAAATTTCCAGCACACTCAGTTGACACAGTGTGAAGGGCCTTTGCTTCTGTCAATGGAGCAATGAATATTATTCATGCCCAAACGAAGATCGTCAGTCACAGTAAATTCTAATGCAAGATGTACAGAATGGAAATAAAGTAAACTTGACGTTGACTACAAAAAGAATTACTCGTTATGTATTTTCGAAAAGTTTTCCAAACCTCTTGAGTCACTTCGCACTTATTTTCAATGATTTCAGTCTTCCGTCATTTCTCCGCCATTTTCCTACATTTTCCAGTGATTTTTCATTCTTTCCCACTGACTTTGTTCGCTTTAATGTCTAATGCGGGAACCAACTTCAATTCTGAATTTTGATTTTTTGAAAATTTTGTTCCCACGCCTTACATCCCAAGCGTATCTAATATGGTCCCAAACTGACGGTTTTTTGTTTTGTTGTGAATATTTTTTAAAATTTTTTGAAATCAACCCGTTCCAAATATCCTGTACAGTACGGAATGTGGAACACAATCTTTCAGTACACAGTACATACTCTGTTTTCACAAAAATAACAAATTTGAAAATTCCGCTCAAAACATTCAATGTTTGAAAATATAGCCCAGATTTCCCTCCCAAAACTTCCAGGACAAATACACAAAAATTGAATCCAATTAGGCTAGTACAAATTATTTTCAGTCCATGAACAAAATTGTCAGCCACACTCATTCGCTTTGGTCCGTGCCCTTCATTCCCACTCCTCCTTTCGTAAAATTTTCTAAGTGTATTCCCGCCATGGTCTCTTTTACAAATTTCTTCATACCAAAAATACAATCCTGATTCAATTCCTCCCTTCCTTCCTCCCTCCAGAAATTTCTTGAACCCTTGAAATCCAACAAAGCTCCATCCTTTTCTTTTGTGAAATATTTCTTCCTTCCCAATAACAACTTTTTTATTCCTGAAAATATTTTCTTTACCCCCGGGTAATTTAAAATTCAAAATTTTCTTTGTATAGTCTACATAAGCTGTTCTCCCACATTCACTCACAATCCTCGAAATTGAAGCTAAAGGACATTCCAGGTTATCCAAAATAATCCCCAAATCCCGGCAATCTTCATCCTCCTTCAAATGAATTTTCGCTCCACATTCATATCGTTTCCATAGCAAATCAATCGCGACATCATAACAGACCATTGTATCATCACCGCGTAATTTAAACTCTGGACTCCCAATCAAAATTGTCAACATTTGGCTTTTCAAAAATTTAGAAACGCTGGAGTAAAAAGTAAAATTTTTTAATTGATCAAAACGATCAAATTTCTGAATATTCAATCTTGGCGCTGTAACGTCTGTTGTTAAAACACATTTGTAAGTCGTACAAAGAATTATACACATCAGAAGCCAAATTGTCATTGCGAAATTGAATGCTTTGTAATTATTGCGTATATTTTTTGCTGGTTTTGTAAAATTTTCAAAGATGGCGCTCACGGGAAGAATAAATGTGTAGAAAATGTCAGAATTCATCTTCTGATTCTTTAGCCTCAAAAGTTGGTGCAGAAATAAAGAAAATAGGACGAAGGTCAGGAGTAAGGTAAACCAGAGGGAAAATTCGAATGGAGAGAAAAAGACGGTAGGATTATAATGTTCTGTAATTCCATTGCATGTTAAAAATTTCAATCCTTCTGTTTCTAATGTAATGATATCTCCCTTAGTACCTAACGTCCCACCGAAGAGAGCGGAATGAATGGTGGGATATTCGAAAACGTTTGACTCCCATTTTTGTTTTTGCAGTGAATATTCTACTGTCAAGTTGGGAAAATTTTGTAAGAAAATTTCCAAAAGGAAATTTAAATTAGCCGATCTCCCAAGGAATAAATAATATCGATCTCGACGATTCGAAATTCGATCTTTTAATATTCCTTCTTCTGAGTACTCCATAGGATGAACTTGAGCGAAGGTAAGCATTTGGGCTTGGAAATAGTCGTGGTTTTTATCCAAAATATTTTTGGTCAAGCCAATTCTGGCGCCATCTGTTGGCACCAATTTTGGAACAAGTATTTTGAACATGTGTGACTGTAGATGAACGCCGTGTGAATTTGTTGGTTGGCATAGAGACACCACGTGATGAGATTTTACTTGAATGTCGCATTGATTCGATTTTGATTTCGATTGTCTGTGTTGAATGCATTCTGTTTCTGTTATGGTGATATGATGCAGATCGGTAGTTAGTAATCGAGCTGAAAGTCTTCTGAAGAGTAGTCGCGTCATTTTTAGATCGCTATGAAGAGATACGGGGATTTGTCGAAGAATCAAGTGAATGTATGTTGGGATTTTTCTATTGGGATTGAGTTCAAGTGTCATTCGATTCAAAGGGTTTAATTCGATGGATGATGATGGGTCTGTAGAATTGAAGATGATGTAAGCGATACAGAATTGATCACCCCCGATCCGATATGAGTTGTGAATGTATGCTGTGAGGCTGCGGCCAAAAAGATGGGGCTGGTAGTAGTCAAATTGGCGGTGTGTTTTGAATGGAGGCTCGGGTTCTGAGGAAGTTGGAGTTAAAGCGATTATTGGGTTCGATAGGAAGGAATGATCAAATTGTACTTCGGTGGGTTTAAAAATTAGGATTGTGATGCACGGTTTGAAGATGTCGAGGATTAAAGACAAATGGGGGAAGTTGGAATAGGATTTTTGCTGGGAAAATTGATTTTGAGGAAAATCTGAATCATTGGAAAGGGTACTGGTACTGGTCGACGGGAATACGGAGGTAAGAAGAATTGATGAGAAGGAGAGGAATAAATATGGATGAAATGACTGCATCGTGGAATAAAATACAGTAATGAAATGAATTTATGAGAAAGGTAGACTAGTTAGAAAGAGGCGTTACTTTTGTAAAAATTGAACCAGAAAGCAGAGGAGTGTGAATTGAGAAAGAAGTTTCTAGAATTAATTGCAAATAGAAATTTTTCAGACTAGACGTTCCTTCAAATGCGTCCCTTCGTGACGCACAAGTGACGGTCATTTGTACAAAATTATGTACACAATCCGAAGAAATATCAAATTGAGGGGGTTGGGTCTACAAGTCGTTCTAACATTGCCCCAATAATCCTTGGCCAAGCGGGACTAAGGGACCAAGGATT
>WJFB01003767.1:0-12063 GCA_009870185.1 Pygmarrhopalites habei | reverse complement strand
AAATAGTTGTGTTAACTGGCTTTACAGTTGTCTATGAAATGTGTGGTTCAATTTCCAATTCATATCAAAGCAAGATTCATCATAATTATAGAACGCAAAAATGCCTTAATACTGGCGTTTTCCACAATTCTTGTCGTTTTCGACATTTTTGACAATTATGTCATTTATGCCATTTGTGTCACTGACTGTCAAAATTGAATTTTGTCCGGCCAAAAGACCAACTCTGGTCAATACTAAAAAGATCATCCGGCTCAGTTGCAACTATAGTAAGGGCTCCCTCTTGGATTTCCTCAATATTATTGTTTACCAAGTAGACCTTTTGTAATGTCGGATGAGATTTCAAAAAATTTCTTTTCAATTTCTTAATTTTGTTCGTATCTAACAGTAGAATGTCAAGACTGGAAAGGGTCGAGAATCCCGGAAGAAATTCATCATCCTGAATTGTGTATCCCATCAAATGATTGTCGGACAAAATTACCACATCCTCCTCTTCCGGAGCTAAATACCTAAAAGTGTCTTTCATCCCTTCATCCGTCAGGGCATTACTTCGCATGTATAGGATGCTAGCACTCAATTTTTCATAAAATTCCGGACCAGGGAAACGGAGGACTGCCAAATTTGGATTATCATCCTATATCAACCGGAAAAACCAAAAATAGAGGAACGGAGTCCAATCAAATTCTTTAATCTCCGTTTGCAGCAGCCAAAAAATTTCTATTGAGATCACCTCCGTCTCCCCTACACCAGAAGATTCTCGAACGAGTTTGGCTAGATTTGCAATGTGTTCTGGAGTCACTTTTGGTCCTGCACAGTGAATTTGATCTCCATCACATTGACAAGGGGCAATAGATTCCTTGGGAGGACAAACAAGGTTTCTAAGTCCTTGTCTTTTCCTCCTCCATTTTTCTACAAAAATTTATAATATTCCTCATCATTTTTTTACAATTTTAAATATTTTGTAATTGCAATTTAAAAACTCATCTTCCAGTGAACGAGGGAGACTGTTAGCTTGTTTGAATTGTCCACAGGTTTTGAAAGAGAAGGAATTAGAGCCTTTGTTCCAAACATACCAGCCACACTTCCCACGGGATTTCAAGTCTACAAAGGATTTCACGGGTGGTTGTAATTTACCCGATTGTCCGAATAAATGTTGCTGCCTACAAATTGCATCAGCAACCGGATGTGAAATGATTGGTTTCTCCGCATGGCAACCAAGGATCACTGAAAGTAGGAGAAATTATTCTGACTTTGATTTCCCTTCTGGAATTCGAGCCTTTTCTTTAACGACAGATGTAATTCTGGATTTTTTTGAAAAAAAATTGTTCACAAAAAAATTAATGGTCATACCAGAGAGGAGGGGGAACAGGAAAATGTGGATTGTGAGCATCATATCCTCAGTTCTTCGTCTTCTTTAATGGCACTAAGTGGATTTTAAAGACAATATTTCTAAAAAGCCAGTCACTCTGTGTTTCGATAGAGGGTCATTTTGTTCTGTTGAAAATTGCAGGGAGAGTAAGTGTGTGTGCTCCACATTTGTTCATCACGGATGACACACATAGTAAAGATTTTTATGACATTCAAACACAATAGATGCATTGTGTGTGCTTGTAAACTGTTCATTAATTCCACAAGGGATAGTTTTTCCGTTCGGACTTTTACCAATTTTGTATGTTGAGGCGCTGAAATTCAAAATCCTTCCACTGTATCTCATTGTCATAAAAAGATTCAAGAAAAATTTCTTCTTGATAACCTTCCTAGTAATTTGATGCACAATTAGAATACAATTGTACAAGTGCATAAAATTAGGACATTTTGAAATTAGAACAATTTGTTTACAAAAAATCCCGTTCAGAAAGTGAATGACGTCAGCAATTCTTGACGTCATTAGACCGTTAATGGCCTAATGTTACAACCAACAGTTACACAGCCCTGCATAATTACACCAGTAACTCCGAAACAACTCGAGATGCTACATCAATGATATTGATTCAATATTCTCAGTTTGATTTGAATCAATTGTGTTCATCAATTTGACTAACCTAACCATTACCCACTTTATTATGAGGATACAACCACTTCTTGTAGACACACTCACATCATCCTGTATTTTAATATGTACAATTCTCTTCCATTAACCCAGTAAACTTGTAACAAGTCATTCTAATGTTAAGCTACTCTCACAGTTCTTGACATTTTAATCAGGGTTGTCACCCATCAAACTGATCCACCACACCTACCACATAATTCTATGGAAAATCAAGCAATTTGAATATAATCCATCAATATTACCCCACTATTCCCTTCTAGCATCCAGAATGTTGTGTCCTACGTAATGCAGTGGTTTGATTCCAATTTCAATGGCACCTTCAAAACTGTGTCCCTTGGATTATCCCATCCTCAGTCCCACATCCCTGCCTTTCCTTATCCTCATCATCTTTACTCTGACTCCAACTTCATCACAGAAAATGGTTGAGGAAACTCTTCGTTCATCGACTACCATCTTCCCATCGAATCATTCATGCTATTTCTTTGAAAACAATCCGCAAATCCATCAAACTTTGAATCTACTTGAAGGATACTTAAAAATCTTACCCGCCCATTTGCAAAGTCCCTACAAACAAATCTCTCTCCATTTGATTTATCCGTCATCCAAAAATTCAAGAGAAAATTGTCTCATTCGAAAATTCCTTCGAAATTCTATTCACCTCGAGTACAATACAGTAAAATTATTTTCAGATTATGCTTCTGCAACCGCCATTTTAAACCCGCCCATCAAGAAATTGGGTTACTCTTCAAAAATCCGACATTTTACTCCTCACTACGATATCCAAGTGCTAAATATTAATTCCCTGACAGAGACAAATGACGTCATTCAATACTGTGACCAAATAGTCAAGCTGGAAAGTCCACAG
Source organism: Pygmarrhopalites habei (assembly GCA_009870185.1). Classification (NCBI taxonomy): domain Eukaryota; kingdom Metazoa; phylum Arthropoda; class Collembola; order Symphypleona; family Arrhopalitidae; genus Pygmarrhopalites; species Pygmarrhopalites habei. Next base: position 9,151 of record WJFB01003767.1, on the reverse strand, counting down.
CGTCATATTCTTATTACTATTGGTCATGTGGACCACCAAGTTTCATTGCTGGGTTCATCTTCGGTGGGAAAATTCAAATCTAGCATAAGATTTTCTGATGTCGGCCAAATACTGCCTGTGAAGAACAAAATTACTAAACTAATTACAATCGAAACAGCCCCACCTATGAATTCCCAACTAATCGAAATGATTTCAACCCAATTTGAATATGCCGCTCCACTTCGAAATGAAATATTCCGAGTTTCCAGTTACCACCTCCTGTCCTACGCGACTTTCACTCCTGAAGGTCAATTTGCTTCTGGTACCCACGCTTTCCTTTTACTCCTCCTCGGCTCCACATACAATTTTACAATGATGATTGACCCGAAAGGTGGTGGTGCAGGGTATCTAAACGATAATGGAATTTGGACGGGAGTGACCGGGAAATTAGTTTACAATGAAGCGGATATTGTCACTCCAATCGCGGCATCTCTTGAACGTTCTGGTGTAGTCGAGACAATTTGTGTTCAAACAGTTTCTGCTATATTTATAGCTGGCGCTCCAACAGTACAAATTAAATGGCAGGTTATAGTCTACCCATACACACCTATCATGTGGGCTTGTATCCTCATCTGCTATTTGGCTGTGACCCTAACTCTGTTTTTTCAGCTTTGGCGCGCTAACGAAGTCAAAAGAAATTCGATGGCAATTTTGATTCCATATCAAATTTCTCTCGATCAAGGATTCGACTTGCCAATTCCAGATTGCGTTAAATTGATTACGGCTCTTTGGATGTTTTTCATTATCGTAATTTCGACAGGATATCGATCTGACCTCGTGAGTTACTTTTCATTCCCGGATTTCGACATAGTTCCCCGGGATTTTGAAACTCTGGATCAAATGGGGAGGTACAAGGTCACATTTAATAATCGGGGTGGATCCGCATTTGCATACTTCAATAGGGCTGAAGATGGACTCATGAAAAGGATTCGACAAAGATTCCAAGATGAACCGAACGTGATCGAATGTACAGCCACTGCGATCCTTCATTCGGGTAATGTTTGTGTGGCATGGGAAGCAGTACTAAAATCCGTGACTAGTTTAAACTTCACTCTCCCCGGGATGTTTGAATTACCCATTGTATTCTCAAAACCTGCTTTTGTCATGTGGACTGGATTGGGTGTACAAAGGAATTCGATTTTGAATGAACCACTTCAAAGACTCAGTCGACGTCTGGCGGACAATGGAATTATTATCAAGTTGAATCAAGATGGCCTAAGGGAAGATTCGAGGGTCGGGAAAAATTGGATCAAAAATCAAATGGAAGTTAAGGGGAATAAAGGAAATCGAACGATTTGGAAAGAATTGTTGAGGATTCAGAAGAAACATGAAGCTGTGAGAGCTTTTCAACTCGAAAATGTTCGAGCTGTATTTGCAGGACTCGGGACTGGGATGCTAGTAGCTTTTGTCGTGATTTTTGGAGAGATATGGGGTAATTTGGGAAGCAAACAGATTTTCCATGAATGTAAAATCAGATCAAATCAATTTGTGAGGACAGCCAAAAGCTGGTCAAACGCATGGATTTTCTGGAGTATTTTGATGACTCACAGAAATTGGAAGGTTTTTCTGTCTTGGGGGAAGAAGAAATATGTCGTGGAAGAAAAAGGGAAACAAAGAAGAGGAGAAAGGAAAAGCAGAATTGAGGAAACTACAAATGTTTGAAGTAGTCTTTGTATGGTCAAAAAAAGTGTTTAAATATTTAAGGTTTTTAATTATTTAAAATCAGAAATTACTACATATCCAAAACCGGCACAAAACTATTTGAAAAATTGCACAAACAAATAAAATGATGTGGATAATTTTTTTAAAATGTTCATTTTCAAACTGGAAAATTAAACTTTTTGAATTTTCTGGACACTTGTCATTTTTCAATTTCCCCCAGCCTTTGTATATCTAGCAGGAATTTGCCCATTCCCCCCACACTTGCTCACGTGATCCGTCACAACAATTTCCACGAGTCTGAGGTTACTCTCCCAAACTTGGGAACACAAGCCGCATTGTAGACAAAATATTGTTGTCTTTCTTTCCTTCGCCATCTTGTCCATCCTGCCAATGTCTGACTCCAATGTCTGGTCCTTTTCCTCTTCCATATTTGACTGGGAATTTTTAGCGGGAGGTATGAATTCTAAATGCTTATCAAGCAGATGAGTTTTAATTGACTCGAAATATTTATCTGTTTCTTCAGTCATTGGCTTTGTCATACAATTCCATACAACACATGGCATCCACTGTAAATCTTCTGGAGGTGAACCCTTTTTTGTGCAAGTCCCTGTCCCTTCCATTCATCTAAGTGCTGCCATCTCTAATTTTACATCCCATTTGAATCCCTGTATGAAGAAATTAAGATTCAATTCAAAATCACGGTATTAAACAGAAAAATTATTTTAATTATGGAAAGATTTTTTGTCATCTTGTGGTATTTCTAAGAAAACTGGACTCACCCTTAAAGGGACGCTGATAAATCTGCATTGCCTGTCTGCTCCAGAATATGTGACAAAATTCCAGACTTTGATATCCCCTTGGTCTGTCAGATCCAACTTGTAGTCACCAGACAGTGTCTTCATTGGCTGGCTCCCTCTGGTAGTACTAATTGGTATATTTACATCCAGGAACTTTTTCTGAGTCAATAACCTTTGGGTGTATCTGTATTCAGTCACATTATGAACCATACAGATGGCACCACAGTACACTTGTGGAAGTCCATTGAAATTTCCAGCTAATTTTTTCCCTTGTGGTCGAACTTTGGAGAAAACTTTGAAAAGAAATCTACTAAAGTTTAGAATTATAGAGTTGATTCCATATTTGTATTGTAAAAATGTTTTGTCAGACATCCTTGACTCATCTTCAGCCATGATTCCTGCAGGGATGGAGGACTTGGGTAACTTTATACACGCCAAAACCCCGGAATTTTGAGTTGGTTCAATTAGAGGTATTGGGAGTGACCTCTGAACAGCATTATCGCTAGAGGTCATACCTACATTCTTTGAGGTCAAAGACACAGTCCCTTCATTCTCTGAGGTCACGGAAATATTTGAGGTCACAGACACATTTTCAGATGTCAACGACCCAGTCCCTTCATTCTTAGAGGTCAGAGACAAATTCTTTTGGGTCACAGAATCAGTTTTCTCACTCTTTGAGGTCACACCCATTTCTGGAGGTCATGGACAAAACACTTTTATTTTTAGAGGTCAGACAAACATTCCTTGAGGTCAAAGACACAGCATTTTCATTCTCCGAGGTTAATAACACATTTGTTGAGGTCCAGGACACAGGTCGGGTCATGAAGGTCATCGTACTTTGAAAAGAACCAGATGGACCACTACTAGCGTTGCTTTTGATGGTGCTGGATTGTTGACAAACAACTTGACCCTTGACACTGACTCCAGGATTGGCGGGGTCATTTGAATTTTGATGGGGTAGGATTGCCATGTTCTGACTGGCGTAATTTACCATGATGGAATTGGATATGGAATTCCCTGTGGGATCCACATAATCAATTTCACTCATACGATTCGACCCTCCTTCGAATTGAAGGGGTCCAATTGACTCCAGTTCAGCTGGACATTCTGGATTTTCATTGGGAATAATTGTAGACTCGTCTCTTTGTCGATTTTCTTGCTTGATGATCCAAATCATGACTTCAAGTTCTGGGATCCTTTGAACAGCTTCTTTGTACTTTTTCTTCCAACTGCCATCTAATTTTTCTAATTCTTCTTCATCAAATTTAGGAGGAGGAGAGTCTTCATCGGAAGATGGATTTTGTGTGGTAATCAAGGAAAAGTTCTGAGTTGTTAGCTGTGGTTTTCCTGGCATAGTTTCAACTGTGGGAGATTCCAGAGTTGTCGGATTCGGCGCTGGTAAATTCTACGAAGGGTGGAAATAGAAAATCCTTTTAAATGCATGAATTTTTGAAGCATTTTTTAAAAAAATTCCCACGATTTGTCAGCTACGCTCATCCAAAAGAATGAAGACACGTTCCAACTGCTCAAGTACATATTTTTTGAAAAACCCGGGATAACTGGAATCATCCTTTGTCAAGGAGAGCTGCAAATTTTGGGCGTGATGTTTATTAAAGTTTGACTGGAATTCTTCAGCAAAGGATTGTGCATGTTCACTATTTTTGGATTGACAGACAGACTCTTCGAAAACAGTCACAAGGCCCTGAACACTTTTGATGAAGGCTTGGTACAAAGGGTCGTAATTAATTGGAGGTTCCATTACCAGGTACCTTGAGGGAAGGGGAATGAGAAATACGACGGCGTGAGTCACGTCACGTAACAGAACTTTGACTACGGGTGGGACACGGGCGGACTGGGCTTAAAATTCTTACCGGGCATTATACGTGTACATAGTGCAAATGCAGGGTCCAGTGGCCTCACTCTGACCTCCCATCATTTACGCAAGCAATGTTAAATTTTGAGCGGCCTACCGGGTATTTGCCCGATTGCCCGCCTGACCAATCCGGCCCTGATGGGACACACACAGCCTCCACATTCAAAACCGCATGATTTAATATAATTCATATACTTAATAAATTATTTATAAAATTTTGGGTGGTCCTCGTTTCGTGTAATTTTGGAAATGGATTTTATGGATAGTCCATGGAATTTTTGCCAAGGAAAAAGAATTCCTAAATTTTTTTCAAATATTTTCGGAAATAATTTGTCCCCCATTTCAAAATTGATAATTTCACAGTAGCCATAATATATTTTATCGTGTGAGCATTGCATTCATGACATTTCACCGGAGCGATCTTTGGCCAAAGAACCATATTTTGAATTTTTGTGACCGTTTCAAAATGAATGTCATTATTTGTAGTTAACTTTAAATACCTTTTATATTTAAATTCTTGTACAGATTCTCGAGACAGCGATGACCGAATGTGTACGCGAATTCTCATGTAAAAATTATTCAAAGTTAAAGTTAACCTTAACTGCTGAATTTAGTTAAGAAGTGTGGCTTTGAGGAAAACGAAAAAATTGTAAATAGTCATTTCCCACATTTTTCCTTCATTGAAGTGATGCAATACACATACAAAGTTTATTTCCTTGTACACTTCTTAATGAGAAAAATTGTCTTTGTTTCTCTCTCTCAGCCTCAAGGCTCTTCGTCACTCTCAGTACATTTATTTTTGAGCGTATGAAGTACACTTAATTAAATTCACGCATTCTAATTCAAAATTGAGAGTGTCACCCTTCAAGTGCGTCAGACTGTGTAAATCCACAGTGAATTTTCTGCAGATTTAATCCAAGTCTTTAAGTAAACCAGAGTATATAGAAAATGAGGAAGATATTGACACTGTTAGCAGTCGGGATATGGATTATTCTTTTGTCCATTCCTCCCATCCAAGGTTTGTTCAATTTACATCAAAATTCCATACCAAAATATCAACTTTCTCAATTAATTAATCAATTCTTTGTACAATGGGATACTGACATTTGTAAAGGGGAGACTGGAGAAAGGAGATACAATTGCCTGTCCAGATATTGTACTGGAGGAATTGGATGTTTTCCTTGTATTCCAACTGGACCTCGACCTCGCTGTACCTTTGTAAGCCGCAAGTGGACTTGCAATTGAATTAAAAGGACAAAGGGAAAAAGAAGTAAGCTTCAAAATCAAGTTGTGTAGTTTATATCATGGGTAAATACAAATTTTTTGTAAGGTTCCCAATAGCAAATTGTCAATAGAGGATTTTTATGAAGAAATTAAATTTTAATCTATGGACTTAAAAATTGTGTTGAAAGAATTGTGTGTGACTTGAACACACAACAGAAATTGACCTGTAATGGTAGATGGCATTGTTAGAAAAAAGTTTAAATTCCTTGGACACCAAGTCAACTTGGGTGGTCCCCAACCCCAAGGAACATCCTTGCAGCCAAGAAATTGAGTTTGGAGATTGAGCCTTACGAGGTTCCTGTTTCCCACGGGGCACCACCCAAATTGGCTGTACCCCACTCACAGCTTTCCTTCCCATCCAAATAAAATTTGTGTACACCGGTTTTAAGCAGTCATGTATTCTGGACGTCAGGGAAACCTCGGTCTGCCCGGTTTCGAAAAATTTACAGTAATTTCCAATATAAAGGTGAAAGGAGGGTAGGAGGAAGATTTTGAGTACAGAAGTTTGGAGTGGAAAAGGAAGTCGAAGATAATTTGTTGATTTAAATTTAAATTTAAAATTCTTTATTGTAAACTGAAAATGTTGGGAAAGAGAGAAAAGATTCAAATCATTTGAGCAGACTGGGCCATCCCATAGAAAACTGAGTGAGGATCCTTCAGTAAATTTTGAGGACTGTCAAATTCAACCACAATTCCCTTGTCCATCACCATCACCCTTTCAAAATTCCAAAAATACATCCAACTTTTTCAACTTCTTGAAAGTGAATCTGAATAATTTAAAGTTTTTTCAAAAATATATAGAAGGATATTTTACCGGTCACTGTCCATAATATTGTTGAGTCGATGAGCAATGGTGATGACAGTACAATTGTGAAATTCTGAGCGGATTGTCCTTCTTATCGTTTCTCCTGCATCCATATCAACGGAACCAGTTGCCTCATCCATTATCAAGATTTTCGATTTTCGAAGTAAAGCTCTGGCCAAGCACACTAAAAAAATATCCAGCAAAATAGAATTGATCCACTGCAGTCAGTGCAGTTTGGAATTTTTTAAAAAAATTACTGAAAAAGTCTTACCTAATTGTCGTTGTCTGACACTATCGAAAAAGAGCACACATATTAAATTCAAGATCATGACGTCATATTTTAAACTACAGACTCAATAGTACTGCAAAGAGAAGGGGCGAGACCGTTCGAATAAAAACCCAACAAAACTACAGGGAAAAAACCTGCATTTTTTAAGTAGGAAATTTTTCATAGTCAAGCGCCACTCTGAATTAAATCCTCCCACGTGACAACATACCTCAAATTGTCCCCACCCTCAGTTAAAACATGATGGAGTCCTGACGGTAAAGATTGAACAAAGGTCCCTAAATTTGATAATCTCAAGGCTCTCCACACAGCTTCATCATCAAATTTCCCACAGGGATCCAAATTGAATCGAACTTCGAAGTGTCCCAGCGAAAAGACAAGGATCCTTTTTTTCAAAAAATTAAATTTTCAATCTGGAAATATTTGGAAAATTAAGCTTGTTTTGTAAATTTAACCTGTGGAATGATTGTGAGTTTTTTCCGAAGATCTCCTAATCCTAAATTAAATATATTTTTCCCATCAATTGTAATGGAACCGGTTCCAGGATTCGAAACAGTGCCAAGGTTAATGAGGATTTCCCTGATCCAGTCCGCCCCACTAAACCAATCTATAGGAATTTAAAAACAATAATTGGGGAAGTCCAAGGAAAAAACACACTTTATAATTCCGCGCACGCGCATTATCAGTAGTTTGTGTGCGCAGAATAACAAAGTGTGTTTTTTCCCTGCGCTTCCCCAATTATTTAATAATTAAATTTTAATTTGTGAGAATCCACAACAAAAGGGCCCTACGGTTAGGGCTCCGTTCGGGACGGGTAATTGGGACACAAGACCGAAGAAGGTAGTTTAGTTGTGGCGGTCTATCCTTGAATTCAAAAAATAGGAGGGAATTTTAAAAACAAGGATACCTTGCCACAACTAAACTACCTTCTTCCATCTTGTGTCCCAGTTGACAAAGATTCTCTTTGTTTTCTTCGTTTGCCTGGCTGTGGCGTTATTCGCATAGGCGCATGCCTGATTTTTTCAATTTTTTCATTGGACGCTTGTACATATCGAGGTACATCCCCATAAGCTCTGATTGTCGTGGCTCCATTAATTGTTTCACTGATAATGCAAGGAAAATTCATTAAACCGTTATTTCGTGAAATATTAATTTTAAACCTGATGTGTGCATAAATGGGGGAACGGCTGAGCCCTTCTAGTCTTTTAATTTGACGGCTGGACATCATATAAAATGTCTACGTACACAAAAATCAACAAAAATCATGTAAAATTAATTAGATTGGTCTTTCACAGTTTTGATGGTGTGACCTGGATAAAATAAAATAAAATACAATGAAAATAGAGATGAGAGCCACCAGGAAAAGGGGTGTACTGTAACTGATCACAAAAACAATGGAGATTGTTTTAAACAGAGTTATTAACCACCAACGGATATTTAAGGGCAGATAATTGTCCATCGTGTCCACATCTTTTGTGAAACCTGTTTGCAAGAATGGATAAAAAAAATTTTTGTGAACGCTGACAATGAGACGTTAAAATTTGAAATTGTGATTTAATTTAATAGAAATTCTTACGATTTATAATCCGTCCGACGAGGGTCGTGTCAAAAAAATACATGGGAGCCTTTGAAAAAATGTCAAGAGGAATAATAAATATTTCTTCTTGGATAAATTTAAAAAAATTCTTAAAAAAATATATCCTTACATGAAGAACTCTGGACAAAATTTTGGAATGCAAGACTTCACTGGAAATGAGAAAACCAAAATTCATACACAAGTTTGCCAAAAATACGGCAGTCCCTGCAAACAAAACAAACCAATCACAATTTAATGTTGGATTTCATCTTTTCAGTGTATTTTTAAATTATATTTTTCCTGACATTTTTAAATTAAGTAATTATATAGAGTAGGATCTACCTTGTAATATCCCATAAGTTCCATATCAAGAGTTTAGAAGCAAACCAAGATAAGTGCATTTTGGGGAGTAATGAGATGTATGGGTCATAAAATTGACCCCTATTCAATGCTCAGTCTGACTTACATCATTAAGATATACGGTAGTATGTTAAATTATGAGAGAACAATAAAATAAAATAATTTTTGTTTTACTCCAAAGATTTTCTCTGACTCCATAGAGCAGCGCGGGACATTCATAACTTTGGATTTTTTAAAACAATGAGAATTTATTGTCAACGTAATTGACATTCTGTTCAGATAAGAAATTCAGAAAAATCATTGATTGGGACAATGGATAGTAACGAGGAACCTGTCAAAATACAGGAAAACAAACGTAGAATTCTAAATAAAATATGATTTTTGTCATCCGTGTTAGACAAGTTGTATTTTTTATTTTCAACAAAGTTGACAAATAAATTAATAGATAATAAAATTTGTCAATATAATC
>WJFB01003766.1:0-12063 GCA_009870185.1 Pygmarrhopalites habei | reverse complement strand
TTTACATGGGGAATTCGGGTGAAAGTTAATTTTGACCATGATAACTTTCTTTTCAAAAAACGAAATGAAACACAAAGTACACATTGGTTCTTTTCCTACATTTTGTGACCGGGCTGGTCATAATCGGCTTCCGGATCCCAGAGATATTCATCTCCAAAGAGGTCTAAAATCAAACGATAAAACCTGTAGAATACTACTATTCTACTATATCCTACAGACCTACATCCATTTCTACGCTCTAAAGATATCCCTGTAAATATAGTACAGTATGTATGAAAAACTACCTCCGGCTCTCTCTCTCTCTGTTACCCTGGTATTACAGAAATTGTTATGTACTGTATGTATGTACGGCGGACCGCAGTGCAGTCCTCTAAAGGTACATGACCACCTTACGTATTGAATAGCTTTCAAAAAAAAGTAATGCCATGTAATGTAATGCAGCTCAAATATCCATGTAGCTTTTCGGAAGAGAGAGAGGGTTCCCCTTATCCCCTTCAACTGGTTCCAAGTATATTTTGTCTAGAGCTCTTTCTCTGTGTGTGTGTGTGGTGTTTATATATAATTCCGTATCATCAGTACTTTCCTTTTTCTTCGCTCTCTGGGTTATCCAGCATTATGTTTATCTGTATGTACACCCACTAAAATGGTTATAGGGTGCACTCTAGTCTCTAGGAAAGAAGAATTCTTATAGAGCTAAGCCAAAGTCCGAAAGAGCGACTGAGGAGAAGGAGGAGGAGATGACGACCTAACGATGATGATGGTCCTTTAGTCATTGGCCAGTATAATCGTGGAAAGGAAAAAACAAAGGAGTTTTTCGAAGGGAGTCCGAGTCGAGAGATGAGAGGAGGAAGAGGAAAAAGTTTAACCATCACCATCACTAACGGAGTGCACTGTCTGAGGTACGGCCATCCAATAAGCCAAGAACCACATCGGATTCGTCTAGAGTTTGAAATGTTCAAGAGTACTCTGTATATGTGTGTGTGTATTCTACTCTGTACAGGGAATTGTCTTTACATGTAAAGTGTAGGTAGGGTATTCAAAAAGTGGAGATTCCTTTAATAATATGCACTGTACCTGTATTGGTATTGAGACTTGGTAGACATAAGGGGCCTAGTAGAACAACGAGGAAAAGAATAAGTCAAGTGACTGACGACTTTGGAGTTGAGAACTCAACAAATCTTATCATTAGATAAAATTGAGCAATGCATCTCTCTCTCCCTCTGCATAACTCTGACATTGTCTTTTTCAAATTCCTCAAACTTTTTTTTCCATGTACGAATGCATTACAAGTATTTTCTTTTTCTCTTTCATTTTTCATTCCGTTGTGTGTGTGAGGGAGAGAAAGAGAATGGGATGAGGGAACTAGTTTAAATGGAATTTTATCAACTCTACTGTGTGCCTTCTCTCTATAAATTTGGTTTGAAAAATTTGACAGCTCTCCTCAAATGTCCACAATTTAAGATAGGTCACAATTTATTTTCCTTCCAGCTGTCTTCCCTGTACTTTTTAAGTATGTCATCACACACACACACGGTACAGTATAGTACTTTGTGTCACCATGAAAAGTACAATTATTTTTGATACCACATTACATCGAAGGGAGAAGGAGGAGGAAGCCTTTTTGATTATTCTTTATTGTAATGAGGAAATGACTGATTTGATTCTTTGTAACCCCCATGAATTGATGTGTCAATTTTAATTATACGTCGTACACCAACACCAAATAATGACTGTCGCTTTTAACTTTACATAATTTTTCGTGTATGGCATGTCGCACAAAAGGGAAGAATCTTACACATGAAATTTTCTCCTCTTTCCATTCTGTGTGTGTGTGTGTGTGTGTGTGAAATTTCATAGCCTTAATGAAATCCAATTCAAGACTTGTAACCTGGTAAATGTTGTCACATTTAATTTTAACTGTGTCCTTCCCCACACACAGACACACAAACATGCACAACTCCCTGTGGTGCGCTTTCTTCATACGGAAAGGACAGAGACTAAAAAAAGTGTCACAACTAATGAGGCAAGTAAGTTGTCCTACACATGTAACATGTCAACATAATGAGCTTGCGAAAAAATGACAGAGAAAGAATGGAAGAGCAAAGCAGTTTCGTATTAACACACACACACGCAGACACTCACAATACACAGCCAGTAACACTAAAGACATTTCCAGGGAACGCAAAATGTTGAAGCCAATTAAAAATGATTTTAATGAGAGGAAGCAATTTGTTACGCATCAAGTCGTCAATTAACTTTCTGGACTTTTGTCGATGATGTGCTCTTCTCTCTCTCTCTACATATATACGTGTGTGTAGTATATAGCGTGTGTGTAGAGAGAGAAGACAGTCATAAAATCAACTGCTATGGTTATGACTATGGCAGTTCAATATCTACATTAAAAGTATTAAAAAGAGTTTCTTCATTGTTTGTCATGATAACTCATTATGATTGAATTTGACTGTACACCCATACACACACACGCACACACACACACCATCACACTGACTAGCATGGAATGGAGTATATTAATTAATATTTGAATTATTACTACATCAACCCGGCCGGGGTAGTATATGAAACACATTTTTGTTTATTATTACAGAGTGCAAAGGCGAGTGAAAAGTGTAATTTACGACCATTTGGCATTCTCTCTCTCTCTCTTTTCTCTCTGTCTCTGGCAAAGATTTTCAGACTTAACATAAACAGAGCCAAACAAACTTGTGAGTCATAACTTTATTAGTTTACAATTGAAAATTGCTCCTCTACAAAGAATGCACTGTCTACTAACTAACTACTCCTGTTTATATGACCCACTTAATGGGTTTTGAAACTCTTTTTTTTGTTCATCCACTCACATTTTAATAATGCATTGTCTTATGCCTTTCTTGCTGAGTTTGGTATTCTTCAAATAATAAGTCATTTAAAAAACTCTGATTAATAGGATTAATAGGTTAAATGGAACGATGATGGTTCGAGTCAGTTAGTCTTAGTTATTACACTGGATGGGCAAAATTGCAATCAACTTTAGATTAATTTAATTCCGAACGGAAATTATACATGTCGTACTTTAATACAGTCTTCAAAATTGAATCCATTTTTTGATGGGCAAAAAAATATGCATTACCTTCCAATGGGCTTAATTCATATAATTTTAAATTGATTTCCCAAGACGAGAATCATCAATGGAAAAAACAGACTGACAAAGGGTTGAGGATCCACAAAATTCACGAGTAATAAATATCACAGGTATTAATCTATCTTGATATTAAAAAAATGTCTGACACACTCCAAACGGTCCACTCTCTCTCTCTCTCACACACAATTCGTGTGTGTACTTCTCTTCTAGTTGTATGTAGTTCCTAATGCGTTGGAACAAAAACTATATTTTAAAACTCCTCCTAGCACTACCAACAAGACAGAGAGAGAGAAATAAAGTGCCAAGTGTTTCCTTTACATGCAATACCCCCACCCTATAATAAAGTCCATATTACAATCACACACCACACGTAAACTACAATACATGTACAATCGAAAGTGAGGTATTGTACTGTACACCATCCAGTTTACTGTGTGAGTGTGTGTGGTGTGTGTCTGTCCAAAAGTAGCCATTCAAAGTGTATTTCGATAATATTTCGTCCATTCCATATTATATTATACATTATTGTATATGGGGAACGAGTCCAAGTTGTTCACATTAACCCTATCACTCACGGTCATATCTGCATGGAAGCGATGTACTATATTAGTATATTACAGACCAAGAAATACAGGAATTGAGTCACCGTCACACGTACAAATACACAATGAGTTTCCAAGAGTAGAAACCCTGATACCTACATACAAAGATATAAGGACGGACAGAGGGTGAGAGGGAGAGACGTTTCATTCATTCAATGAAAAGGAGAGTACAGTAGGACAGGTGAGTCAGAAGGAAGAAGAAAAAAACGAAAAAGATCAAGAAATGCACACACTCACACTTCCACTCATGTTTGGTCTCCCCGTGTTTTGTGACGAGCTTTTTTTCTGAAGAAGCCTAGCGGGAGGGAAAAATCGCTCACATTTCTCTCTCTCTCTTTTCTCACAATGTCTTCCCCCATGACTACTTCTCTTGTATAATGCAATTTGGACGATATGACCCCGGTATAACCCAGCACAAAATCATGTATACATATACATTATCTACTATTCAAAGCATGTCCTGTGTCATTGAGCCAAAGTCGTCATTTTTTTATCCCTACACACTCTCACACACACTTACCCCTTCTCTTTCTCTCTTATTTCTAAAGACACTCGACGTGGAGTCTTTTGGTCGTCTGCACTCAACGTGTAAGATGATGGGATCATGGAGGAAAATGGGTACGAGATATGAAGGGAAGAGAGTATAAAACTCTGATCATACATGACTCCCAGCATTTCGTTTCTTGAATGTATGTATCACACAAACGTATACAAGATTTTGTGTAGAAAATTTGCTTAACAGGGAAGGATATTAGTTATTACAAGGCAATTTATCAATTTTTGGGTAAAAATGTTTTCCTCCCCCGCAAATATCCGTATTTCCCTAGTTATCCCAATCTTTCTTCTCCTTTTTTTGCAAATCTATGGATGTGAGACATTTCATCCGGCTAACAACCGAATAAACACTTGAGCACATCTCTCCAAATAAATTATCATCGTCTCAAGGGTGATATAAACAACCACATACTTTTTTTGCATCAGATTCCTTCTCTTTTCAATTCAATGTGTACGAGTGAGAGAGGAAGTACTTCAGTGGAGAGGTAGACCATAATTTGTGTTTGGGGACGGAGGAGAACGGAGGTTTGCCTATCGATTTGGAATTTGATGATGAATATTCGGGGATTTATTTGGGTGGTTGGTATTGATCTTGAAATTGAGAAACGACACTATGGGCTATACATATCACATTTCAACACCATCATCCTCCTCCTGGTCTTCCTCTCCCTCTCAGCTATTCGAAACCACAAATATTTACAAATAGAGATAGAAAGGGAATGTGCAAAAAAAATATATCCGAGGTTTTCTTCCCTTTTTTCTTCCAAAGATAAATATGATCGTTTCCTTATATCCATATTTTTTGGCTGAGTGGAAACGGAGTGGAATAGGAGTGGAGGGGAGTGTGGGACGAAGGTGGAATTTTGAACAGTTTTCAACGGTAAGAAGTTCCAGGAGGAGGAGAAGTGGACACAGGAGTAAAAAAAAGAGGATTACTCTACGGGTTTTGTCATGACCAACTTTAGTATTCTTGTACCAAATGTCATCCGACCCAAACCAGATGATAATATATCGATGAAACATGGAAGGTATTAAGTAAATTGAGGACAATCACACACACACGCTCAAATCGTGTATAATATACTGAGCTCGTTCATATCGTGTAAGAAGTACATAAGTCGTGTAGTGTTCCATATGTTGCGTTGAGCCCTGAACTTTACATTTTATGCGTGCAGTGCACTTCCAGTGTGTGTGTGTGTGACAGAAAGAACCGTTTTTCACTGTTACAATATACAATAAAATAATCTACGCATACACAACACACACACACACACGTCATCATACTTTTATATATCGAATTCTCCATGCATTAGTGATGCACTTTTTTGAAGACAGCCGTAGTAATCCATAAACTTGGAGCCTATCACCTTCAAAAATACAGAGAAAGAAGAGAGGAGGAGAAGGACTGACTGACTGACGATGAGTGAGTAGTTGATTGTACGGAAAAACTCAAGTGGCACATTCAATAGAATCGTTCAGCCAGAGTGTTCCTCATTCTTTCTTTCTCTCTCACTCCACACTCCTTTCCCTTTGGCATGACACAGAGCCACACACACTCACACGGAAAGTACAACGAAAAATACACTTTCCACCGTAAAAAGAGGAAGCAACACTCTACATAGGAGGGAGGGAAGAGGAGGAAAATATATAGGCAACTTGACAACCATTACGGAAAACTAGACAACTCGACTCCTTCAAACTCTCTCTCTCTCCCTCTCTTTCTCTCGTCTTCCTGGCTGTCTCTTTTGCTAAGTTTCGCATGGGGTCGGCTCTCCAATAAAAAGAATCCAGAGAGAGTTTTGCCAACACACTCTGACTCTGAAGAGGCTATCAGAGCATGAGGAAGTACTTACGAAAAATTTTGGCCGTTCCTACGAAACTGAAATTGTGTACTGTACATGTACACTAGTTATACACATCATATTGTATACCTACCTTGGTGCAATTTTAGCACAAACTATCATCAAGTTTAAAGGAAATAAGGAGTACACAAGTCAGAGTGACTGTCCCAATACATGTACACACACTGCACTAACGATATAGAATCTTTATATTGTAAAGGCTCATTTCACCAGGAATCATGAACAATTTATGATATTTTACTCTATCCTCCTCTTCTCTTCCCTCTTCTTTACAAATTCAAACTGGCCGTAAATAAATTAGTTGAGGGAAAGTCGTTTGTATTTATAATAGATAGGGTGGAATGGTTATAGGATGGAGAAAAATAACATGAAAATTTGTCACCACACACACACACTACACGGAACAGAAGAGAAGAGAACGGAAGACACACACACATGAAAACTCTTCAAGTTGATTTCTTCCCCATTTATCTTTGAAGTTTTAAATATTTTAGATATTCCTCCTCCTCACCCCATAAAGGTTGTAAACTATCAAGTGGAGTGGCTGACAAAACAAACAAAAACCATCTCCAACACACACACACACACATTGGCAACACATTTTCACACTCTCACACATGTTTTTTATATATTTCAAAAAATAAAACCCTTAACTACGAGTGTACATGAAACATATATTAATTTACAAAAGTTCCCCAGCGTGTGACATACATTTTAAAATAAAAATATCAATATGATTTTCTTTCCTGAATGACTCTGTGGCATATTGACTAGTCATTTGTTTGAAAAAAATAACATGTAACACTTACGTTTGCCAATTGTCTCCAAATATTCCAATCCTTTCTCTGTTTGACGAGGGCACAAAGGGAAAACACACAATATGCACCGTCTCTCCTTTCCCACCTCACATTTCACAGAGAGACAACATGTAATTGTAATCTCTTTCTCTCCCTCACTCACTCCAGCCCAATTTTCACAACAACAAAAAGTGGGAGGGAAGGTGTGCTGAGGATTCTGTGATGATTTTAAAATCTATTTTCAATTGAATTAACAACACTCAGCGTGTGATCAGCTCTGGAGAGCTCTTTGACAGAAACACACACGCACACACGTAATACACAGAGAAAGAGAATTTTTGGCGAACAGTCCACACTCACAACTTTTAGATTCACCACTTCGGGGGGTTAATGAGCCGATGGAAAAAGGAGACTCTCTCTCTCTAAAGCACTTGAAACTTGAAAAGCACAAAATACAAAATCCCCTTCTCTCTCTCTTCTTCTGTTCTACTTCCTTTCACCTTTTCACACACACCATCAGAGAGACAGGCAGACGGAAAGGTAGATTTTACATGTGTGAAGACTGAAGAGAGAGTAAATTTAGCTTTTTATGACGTAGTAGAAATTTAATCACTATTTAATTCATCCAAATAACATCCTTCAAATCCAGGAACACAGATACGACAAAAAATGGAGTCCGACTTTTTTGTTTCTCTTCGTAATAAATTACGTAATATTGAATTACAAATTGTGATTTTGGAAATTAATTTTTAGAATGAAGCACTCACAGTCACACAATTAAATCACAAAAAATTTCAAAATGATTTCCCTTAAATTTTTTTGATGATTGTCATTCCACAAACTGAATATATATAAAATTCAATTGGCAAAAATTTCACATTCACTTTCTTTCTCTCTCTGAATTTTCCCTTGTGTAAAATAAATTCTATTTTGCGGTGAAGGTAGTAGAAAAAACTCTTTTATAGTCAAAAAATTTTTTAATGTAAAGTTTGAACGTTTCTCAGAACCCTATTAAGAATCCACACACATAGAAATGGAACGAACACACACAGAGAGTAGAGCTGAGTAGAAAGTCGTTGACAATTTTTTTTGAAACTTCCCAAAAACTTGTCTGTCGTTCCCAAAAACTATTAACAGTTCAGTTAAAAATCGGGAATTACTTTAAGTGTCTCTCTTTTCTCTTGACATTCACTCTACACACACTCTTCTCTCTTTCTACACTTATCTCTCCAAACTTTGAGGGGAGAGAGAAAACACAACAAACTTTTAAATGTCCTTATTTTCCAAAAACTAAAAGTTATGTCTGTAAATCGTTGTCTCTTTTTTTCCTTTCCTTTGGTGTGTGTGTGTAAGTGTGTGTGTGCACAGTAGGGCGATGACACACTGAGTAGTAAAAATGTACTCTCCGGTTTTTTTCTCCTTTACCATCCACAATAATACAAGAAGAAGAAGAGGAGAGGATTTCCACAAACACAGGACACACAGAAAATTCCACAAAAATTGTCTGTAATAAGTGCAGACAATTTTATCCACAAAATTGCGTAAACCACACACAAATACACTAGGAACGCACTCTAAGCACAAGGACAATTTACACACTTTGTAGTAAAAAACTGATTGTTCAAAAATCCTGATGCCCTGTAAATACAGGAGTAATCCAAGTAATTGTAGAGATGGAGGAGGAAGAACAAGTAAAAAGAGAACACATGTGTTCAACTTGAGGTTGGCAAACGAGAAAAGACCTCTTCGTCCCTCGGCAGTTGTAACAAGACTGAGTTGTAGATTCTCAACTGAGGCTTTTCCTTCGCGAGACAGTGAGAGAGGAAAAGTTTTTTCCCCTGCGCTCAACTCACAAAGCATGGAGCAAGCAGTATAGCTAAGCAGAAGCAAGGGCAGTCACAGTGTATTCACTGCATACACACACAAATAAGGGAGTCTGGACTCTCAAGTTAAAACTCACAACTTTAACGTGTGAGGCAAAAAGGCTGGTTCTCTCTCCCCATTTCTCTCTACGTGTGTGTGTGTTGTGTGTGCATGAAGAAGAAGAAGCCACATTTCCAGTCTCCGTGATTCAAGACACTGTATACGTTTTTACAATGGGGAAACTATATTCATTGTATATATTGTGATCATATAGTGCAACTCCCCCACAGCATGACTCTTCTTCTGGTCGGCTCAAACTTGCTTCATCTTCATCATCGTATATTATTTTATATATTTGAATTGAAACTCTTCCTCTCTCCCTCTCTCCCTCTTTCTACCTGTGCCTCCTTATATTTTACACATTGTTTATGTATTTGTCTTTCTCCTTCTCCCCAAGCCGTTGTGGAGTGTGTGTGTGTGTGTTTCGTTCAGGAAAATCTTCGGCAGACTACTAAATAGGATCGCTTCCCTCTCTATCTCGACTCTCTCTCTCTCTCTGTAGGTAACAGCACACAGTTTTTGTACGCACCTTCACAACTGTACAGTTGATGATATGTATCACTGTAGGAGTTGCGTTGGGGCTCAAGTAAATTCAGAGTGCAATTGTATTGTTTTTCCACCCTGAACTTCACATCCACACACACACTTGCATTGGCATTCAAGGATACACGGGCACTAGATGAAACTGTACAGGATGGGATACCACCATTCATTTCCAACTTTTAATATATTTACCTGTGTAGGTCTGTGCATTCTGCCTCAGGTAGCATTTTTGGATTGTGTTTGTGTACAGTCATTTCTGTTGTATCAATGAGAGTGTAAGAGAAAGGGAGAGGGACGAGGAGCAGGCAGCTCCAGTTTATTTATTTGAATCTACTAAATTTCATATTCTGACTGCAAACCCCGTCTCCCAATAACAATTCTCATAAAAACGTTGCACTTGCATCATCCCGCTTCTTCTTCTGGCAGCGAGAGAGAGAGCGAGACTATATTTTACATTAATAAACAAAAGAAGTGTACAGTATAAAGTGATATGAATAAATTCATAGATACATTTGTGCACACACAAAGTGTACAATGTTTTTTGATGTGGCAAGTGCAGTACTTGTGACTACATGCAGTACAGTACAAGGCAATGCATTTTCTCTTTCGTCTGACTTTGTATTGGAGACCTCTAAACCGCTTCCCTCAAAACCTCAAAAAAAAAGTCCTCAGCTTTTGTACTCCTTTATTACCTCCACACACAGACACACACGCACACACAAAACACACAGTCTCTTTGGCTTACTGAAATGAGATACCCTGGGCTGAGAAGGGTAGGTTAAAAAGGAACACAGCATTGCATGTCAATTATCCACCACTATGTAACCATTTCATAGTTAATGCTTCCCCTCCTCTCCCTCCCTCCTCCCTCAACATGATTATTTATGAAAAGCCCACAAAACTTAAAATATTAGTTACATCAAAAAGGTCACCGTGGTGTGTGTGTGGGTTCGGAACAGAGTGGTTCCGCGCCTCACTTTTTGTTTCTCAATTTCAATTTTTCAATAAATGTTCTAATACAAAGGGTTGTCTGGTGCTTTTGTGTTGTTCATTATGTGGCATGGTGTGCACAACATTACATATTGTTGTACCTCTTTTCATCAATTTTCGTTGATTTTTCCGCTCATCTTCTACTCTCTCTCTCTCTCATCAGGCTCTTGATGTATCTCTCTGTTCTCCTCTTTTCACTCTGTGTAAAATATGGAGGAACCTTGTGAAAAGATCTTGAATGACCTTATTGTTTCCCTTGATGTACTCTGCGTCTCTCTCTCTTTTCATCCCTCACAGGATGTGTTTATTCCCTGTTTACCTATCGTTATTGTATTATGCTCTAGGGATACTTTTACACACTTTACAATCCACACACACAGTCTTAATAGATCCCTGCGTGGAGAGCGAGATCCTTTGTTTTTTCCCCGGTGTATAAAGGCTTCAGAGTCATCATGGATGTGGATGTACAGAGAGAGTCTAAGTACACAGAATTACATGGTAGTTGTATAAGAGAGAGAGACTTCACAGGCCCCTTCACAGGGTTGATGATTGAAAATAATAATAATGTGGTGGGGTGTGGGTGCCTTAGTAAGGGACTCACATACACTGTATCCTCTCTCTCTCTTATGTATATAGACATCAGACATTAAAACCATCCTTTCTCTCTTCTTCTCTTTTGCGTCCCTGCAATGAAAATTACACACTGTTTTCACATGGATTTGACACACTTTAAAACCGTATAAACTATTATCACTATCGTAAAATATTTTACAGTCTCCTTCTTCCTTCTCTCTCTCCCTCTCAAACTAATGTTTACAGTCGCTATGAATCCCTCTCCCTGGTTCGTTCCATCTAATCGTATCGTCCCATCTTTTTTGTCTTATTCTCTCTCCATCTTTGGTGAGTAAAGACTTTGCTGCCGTTTTCCCTTAGCTATCATCTCTATGTATATTTCGTCCTGCTTTTTTATAGCTTTATACGTTCTGACTCTACCCTCTCAGTTTCTCTCTCACTCGTCTTTTCTTCGGGACAATGGCATGGACAACGAGGAGGATGCGGAATCCCTGGACTTGTCTTATTAGTAATGTCTTTTCATTCCCCTCATCTAATTTACATAATGTAAATTACATTACACAGAGTTAATGTGTAAAATATACATTACACATTTCCCCACATGTCTGTATATGTGCAAGTGTATGGGGAGAAAGAGGAACTCTACCAATCCACATGGTAGTTGAATATAAAAATAATAAAGACCCCTTTATGTTGCCAGGTAACTACTTTTTTTTTCTCCTCCAAACTTTTATGCTCCCTGGTTTTTTTCGCATTTTTTTGCTAACGTCCATTCGATTGTCGTTGTAAAAGTCAGTCTTTGGGCCTCTCAGAGGTAGACCTCTATGTTGGGCCTCAGGAGAAAATTCAGGTGAGCACATACTCATAACGATAGCCGTCATGGCCATATAGAGAACTGGGAGAGAGAGAGAGGAAGAACGAACGTTCGTACAATGTTAAAGCGTCTTGTAAAGAAGATATACAGAGTCTTTCACGAACGAGGGCCCTCTATTTTTAAAATTTTCCCTCAGACCCTTTGGCATAGGTAAAAAAGGAACCCTTCCCACTGAG
The DNA here is from genome assembly GCA_009870185.1 of Pygmarrhopalites habei. Classification (NCBI taxonomy): domain Eukaryota; kingdom Metazoa; phylum Arthropoda; class Collembola; order Symphypleona; family Arrhopalitidae; genus Pygmarrhopalites; species Pygmarrhopalites habei. The sequence goes on along the minus strand of WJFB01003766.1, from coordinate 29 downwards.
CTAGGTCCATACATGCATATTATTTTATA
>WJFB01003765.1:0-12070 GCA_009870185.1 Pygmarrhopalites habei | reverse complement strand
GGGAATCTTTTGTGACTAGTTTTGGGTACGACCCCTAAGTGCTTACAAAAACATAATGCATTAATCAATCTATTGTCAATAATTCGTTGAATTCACTTGTTTCAGATTCCAGAAGCAATTGTAGATTGTTACTCGGCCTCAAATTCAAGTGAAGATGAGTCACCTGAGTGGCCAGAAATTCAAGACATTAGTAGGCGTGTATATAATGATAATGATGATAAGGTAAAAACAATTTGTGTAGTCTATTTTGAAGGAAAAATTTTTTTAAGATTAATATTGAAGGTATAAAATCATATTGTTTTATTTGAAAAAAAGGGAATCCAAGTTGATAACTCGACCTCGAATGGATTGCATCTTCAGTTATTAGCAGATGTAGCGGAAATGTTAACTCATAACGAGAGTATGTCTGTCAATTCAATATCAAGACAAATGTTATCAAATAATCTTCCCATTGAGCCAAACAGAGCCGAAATAGAGATGGATAAACGAGAAAATTCTGTGGAAGGCCTCGGATTTGACTTGAATGGTCAAACATTGGAACAACGTCTACTGGAATTAAAAGCGAAAAACTCTGAGATTGTTAAGAAAGAGTTGGAGAAACATAATTTGAATGATGATGAACTCCTTGATGGTCTTGACATGAAGGTTAGTGTCCATGCATTTGTGTTACAGTGTTTGTTCTTTCATTTTCTATGTAGACGTAAATTGGCAATATTCAGATCAGTAATTGTGTATTTATTGTTCTACTTGTACAGTCTATCCGATCACTGGCTGCTCTCAAGTTGAGAGAATTACGTAGTGACGAGAGTATTGAGAGTTCAATCTCGGACACAGAAGGTAATAATCAATCACCATCCGTAGAAAATGTAAATTCTTCATCTCATTTAAATAAAGAGGGAGATCCCATTTCCAACTCGTCAACAATCAAAGAAGAGGAAATACAATTGGACTCTATAAAAGAAGAAGTTGAAGAGAGAATTGATGATGATGATGTTGTTGAGGTATGTTCATGTTTTTTAAATTCCTAAATTGTGTACTATTTTGACATGGTTTCATTTGCAAAATGTAAAGGGGATTTCATATTTACAGGAGGAGGAAGTCCGACTGTGTGACGTAGAGTTACCCTCACCATTCGTAACATTACAAATAGTAAACTCGAAAAAAGAAATTAAATTTGAAGGAGGCTCATTGAGTATAGGTAGAGGAGAAAACAATGATCTTGATTTGAGAGAGCACTCTGAATGTACAACTCCGGCTGACGAGCATTGTGTGATATTCTACGATTTTGTGTGTGCAAGTTGGGAACTATTGAATTATAGGTAACTACACTTTTGTTTCCTTTTTCGTAAATCAGTGAAGAGGGTCTTGAACGCAGGGATACTAATTATTTTATATATAATCGTTTTGTTATAGTCCTAATGGAACTTTTGTGAATCGATGTCTGTATGGATGTGATGGGGACAAGGTTCATAAAAAATCTAATTCTGGGAAAGTAAATCCTCTACAAGAAATTGTCGATACGGCTTATAATCGTTTTCAAGTCCGACGAGCACTCCAGGCCAAAAAGCAGCCCAAGGTAACCTATTTTTTACATCCAAATTACTTTTGTCTCACTTAAAAGTCTAATAAGCAACACAATGGAATTTAAAAATAAAATTGATACCAACAAAGTATGATATTCTTTTGGAATTTACAGGAAGACCAGACATGTGCCTGTAGTGGTCGCATTCAACTTCGTAAGAGTGTATGGGAAGGTGGTGCAAAATTATTTGAAGGGAGTCGAATTCAAATAGGTTGTGTGAAAATTGTCGTCGTACAATTAGGGGTGGATCGTAGTGTTATGTCAGGAGTGCCAACAAAACTCACTGTAAAGACCCCGGAACCCATCAAAGATGCTACAGGGGAGGAGGAGGAGACTTCACCGAATACATCCCTTCAAAATTAATATGATGACTGCTTCTACTGTTGGGTAGGGCAAGTTTAGTGGGTCAGCGAACGTTGTCTGCAATAATTATTTATTTATTTCTACAAAAATTGATATTGCAGTCTACGTCTTTTTGTACCCATTATTGTTACTCAGACTTGTCTTACTCTTCTCCTCCAAAATTGACCACATTTATCTATAATGAAAAAAAATATGAGTTGAAAGCAATGAATAATACGCAGATGAAAACTTGTTGTTCTTCTTCTTATTTAATAGATCACCGTATACTTTTATATAAAAACATGCATTTCTTAAATTCGTATAATGACGAAATGTTTCTCCCTCTCTAGCGTTTTGTAGTTAAAGGTAAATGACAACGACAGGAATAACAATTTACAGAAATTTACATAACCTATATTACATATAACAATAATACATAGCGTAGCTATTACATTCGTGTGGTATAATATAATATATATCAATTACAAAATTATTTCATGAAAATAGTTCTCTTTGAAAAAAAACATATTTTTCTGTTTCAACAGCCTCAGTCAAACATCATGATAAAGAATGTGAAACTAAGATGCAGTATTATTTTTTTTCGACAGAATTAAGAGGAGGATCACAAGGTTTGCAATACTAATGTAATGTATTTGTATATAATATATTATGTGACTTGTACTGTGGCTCTTTTGTAGTGAATGTAAGCCGGTCAATAAAGAAGGTTACTACACACTCTCCTCTTTTACATATTATTATTTCTGGGGATATTTTTCTTTATATTTTGAAATCTTGATTTAGAAAATAGTGACACAGTCAGTACTACAAGTGCAGCCAGTGCCCTCCACTATTTTACGAATCGATGGAAGATAACGGCTAATTTTCTCTCTCCCTTGGCCATGTTTTTCTCTGTAGTTTTAGTAGATTCTTTCCAACTCTCCTCTGTCACTTGATCCAAGAGTTTCAGACATGTAGTTAAAATCTCCTTATGTGTGAATTTTTGTTTTTTAAAACAGTAGACTACGTCATAATAAGCGAGACGTTGGCAGTTGGAAGAAACTTGTTTCAACTTTGAAATGACTCAAAATTACATATTAGCATTGATTGCGCACAACAAAAATCTATCCAGACAATGTGGAGGCATGATGAAGCATAATATGCTGGCATGTCACTCAAACGCATTAAAAATACATGCTGTGTACATATTATTACATTGATAATCTGTCGTGTATTACATCAAGCCGAAATCTCTATTGGATTCAATCTACTTTTACATACCACTTTGATTGCTGCTGAATTGTGTGGAACTAACGAAAATTTCATAGTCGACGCAGTCTGTCATCCCTAGTACACATTCGAACAAGACTGACAAAGTATTCCCAGTTACAATCATTTTTCACTAACATGTAAGGTCGGATAGTTTGAAGTATCTTGTCTAATATAAAATAATAAATATAAAATTTCACTGATTAGTACTAGAGGATCAATATAAGCATGGCATAAGGAATTTTCCACATACAAAATATTTACAAACGGTGGTGGAACGACTGAGTAGTCTTTGGAGGAGGATATTGTTTTTGAATGTTCTGTCCTGTTTTGATGTTAGTACTATAATAATATATAGTTAATAAATGTAAAAAAAGAGGATTCTCAAAACTTAATATTTTATGACATGGTGTATTATATATTAAATTATTATAAATTGTTGTTGGTAATGATGAAGGAAGACTGCACGTAGTATATATATATATTAACGACAATGTTGAATTATTAACAACATTGACTCTTTTTTTGCTTATTCCCCTTCCGTTGTGCACCACCGCCCTACAGATAGATACACACAAAATCAAAATTTTCACTCCATATTTTGTCAAAATCCACATCTTTAAATTAGTATTTAAATGTCTTACAGCTAAGTGAACTGTGTCCTGGTTCCCTTCACCACTTCGCTGATTTAACTTTTTTGTATGTAAAACTAATTCTGTGATAGCCATAAACATCTACAAACACACACAAGACATATTCACTTATTAAACATGAAAAATTAAGAAATAACAATTATTCTTTAAATAAAAAGAAACACTCACTGCTTCTACATTTATATTATCTTTCGCACTGGTTTCGAATAGCTTTATTGACATTTGATCCGCGTATCGTTGAGCATCAGTCGTGAGAACCACTTTACGGGAAGGATCATCATTTTTGTTCCCCACCAAAACTATCACAATAGATAGACTGAATAAATACTCACATGTCTATACTGGACAGTCTCAACAAATTTTGTTTTCATGAATAAAAAAAATCACCTTTGTTGACAACATCGCAATTTTGCTCAATTTCATGAAGCCATCTTTTTACATTAGCGAAGGATTCTCCATTAGTCACGTCGTAAACAATTATCACCCCATGAGTTCCTCGGTAGTACCTATTGAAATGGGACAAAAGTAAATGTTCATTAATATTTTGACAGAAAGATACATTATCACTTGAAAGACGACGAACAATTGTGTTTATTACGTCGATGTAATTGTCCGGAAACGTTCCTGACCCGCAGTATCCCAAATTTGTAATTTGACATTTTCACCATCAACGACCAGCGTGCGGATCTTAAAGTCAACTCCAATTGTGGTGATATAATTTGTAGAGAAAACATTATCCGCAAATCGCAATAAAAGCGCACTTTTCCCCACACCTATATTTATTTACAATGATAAAAAAGGACTTTGCATGATTATTACATTTTCAATTAAATCATGTGCAAAAAATACAATACTGCAATTTTTGTGAAGTCAAAAGAGATGACACAATTACTCTACAAAGAGATGATCTTACCGCTATCCCCTATAATGAGCAGTTTAAAAAGGTGATTATATTCTTTTGTCTGTCCTCCTCCTCTCGTAGCCATTGCAATTTACTTTAATAATTTAAATTAAATTTAGATAGTGGTCCTTCAATAATTCCCAATATTTTAGTCAAAAACTCACGATGGAGCTAATATGGAGAGTACTTGGTTTCCTACGAAAGAAGACTTCTTTCTGCTTCTTGTCCACCCACCAAAGACTTCGTCACTTTTTACTTGAATGACTTAATCGTTACCTAAATTAGACTTCAATTAAAAAAATATTTTACCATAGGCCATGGCGATAATCATCCTTGGCCCGGTATATGCAAACTCGCCGGAAAAACTTTTTTGCACTGTTTTTGAGAGCGAATTTTTCTGAAATTTCTTCAAAAATCGAGTTGTAGTGAAGAGTACTGACAATGGCTTCAACTACTCAAGGGCCGGACAGACCTTCGGGTGGTGGCGGCGGTGGAGGAGGAGATCAGAAGGAGAGGAAGAGGAAGGAATCTATTGTGGACTTGACACGGTACCTTGAGAAACAAATTCGCGTCAAATTCGCTGGAGGTAGAGAAGCATCAGGTGTTCTGAAAGGATTTGACCCCCTCTTGAATTTGGTCTTGGATGACACAGTAGAACACCTTCGTGGTAAGTCCTTCGACCCATTTAAATGTCATATTTGGTCATAAATTGGAATTTCTCACATCTTTTTCTCTCTGAATGTTCAGATCCTGATGATCCGCTTAAGCTTTCAGAGGACACTAGACAATTAGGCCTTGTAGTTTGTCGTGGTACCTCAGTCGTTCTCAGTAAGTGTCAAATTTTCTATTAATATTTTTCCTATACACGTCTAATTAGTACTTATAAATGATATATATAAACTCGAGTTCCATTGTCATTTTTTATTCTTTAGTTTGCCCAGCTGAAGGAATGGAACAAATTGCCAACCCATTCGTAGGAGGATAGACTCTTTTCCAAAACTTTTGCCCAACAGGAAAAAGATTAATTATAATATTCTTCCCATCTGTACACCTATCCTCTCATTTTTTTCATGATTAACTAATTCAACTCGACGAGTCATTTTTCTACGAGCAAAATAATCTCGTATTTTTTGTACTCCTATAAAATACCATTTTTGTATTGTAGAAGCATAATAATATTTGCTTCCTTTATCAAAAGACTTGGCAAGTACATAAATATATTACAAATAACAAATTGTTATTGATAATATAATTTTCAAGAGTTGTTATTAATTATTTTTTGGTTGGAACTGATTTACTACTGAATAAATAATAAGTCCATGTAAATAAGTGTGATAAAGAATTTCTTATTTATTTGTATAGTTCCAACGTGAGTTTATGTAAATGAGAAATTATTACATTAATGTTTTGAGTATCTAATATTCCATTCTGTACAATAATTTCCAAATCAGTTCCATCATGAATTTAGTGTTTGACATCTTTCATGGACTCATAATTTGCAACGACTTCATCTTGGGTCCCAATGCAACCCATGGTTGTAAATAAGGAGTAAAATGAAAGTAAAAGACAATAAAAATAGCTCCAAGAGTTTGAGACGTTTGACTGATGAGAATAAATATGACCTCGGGTTGACTCATGGACGACAGTGTTCCATTGCTATTATTGCTTGGGCAGTGGTAACCATTCTCCTTTGCAAAGTCATTGTTCACACTACATTCTAGTCTTAGGAGGTCATAGCCTTTGCAAACATCTGTAAAATCAAGAGAGAGGAATTTTTACAAAGACCAGGCTTCAAAAATGTAGAAGAAATACTTATTTTTAAGGTTGTTGTAGTATGACATACAGTGAAAGATGAGGACGGATAAAAATGCACTGATATGAACAATCAACATTGTATTTATCCTGGACCAAGACATGTACAGCCTATTTCAAAAATTTTTAAAATAGAAAATTCAATTTTTAAAAAAAATCGTTGGAATATAAAAATAAAAAATTATCAGAAACTTATTATTTACCGAATTAAATAGCCCATAAGTGTTGTATAAAGTAAGACCACTGGAAAAGGTATAGTACGATATAAGTAGTAAAGTAGTGTAATTTCATTTATTTCTTTGAATGCATTAAGATGACATTAATTTTTACCTGCAGTAGAGTAATAGAATCGTATAAAATTTTCAGTGTGGCTGACTTTTGAAAAACCATGGATCCATAAAGCCTGTACAGCGACAAAAATTATGTATTTAGACTGCAGTTTATGCTTAGGGGTAACAGGACATTTTGTGTTGAGATTTACAGCATTCATGGCAAGGAAGCCAAAATGAATTCCACTGGAGATACAACTGCAATGATCTAGTATTTTTAATAGTCCCATCATCCTACTATTAGTAGATTCTTCTCCAGGATCCTCATCAGACTCATTCCCTTTCCCAAAGTCTCGAGAAATTGAGAGAGACTGGAGTGGTCGTATCATGATTCTGGACAAACAAACGATTAATAATTTTAAATAGTAGACAAGTTACTATAAATATGGTACTATCATATTGACCTTGATAATTGAACTGCTTTTTTCCATTTGGTGTCATTGTTGCCACCACTAGATTTTTGTGGAGAGACTCTAGTAAAATTCCTCTGGAAATTCCCATGTCCACTCGGATAAAGTGTAGGGTCTGTCAGGATGTTGTCCGGGAGTGTCTCGTTCTCTTTCATTTGAATCACATCATCTTTGACACTGTGCAAAAGGTCACGGAGCTTTGATTGCTTTCTATTGTTTCTGTCGCCGTTTCCCCTCCCTGTCCGTTGTTCCTGGTCATCATCCAGGCCGTTCTCATCTCGCTGAGTTGATGATGACTGTTGAGCTGTCTTTGACTTTCCCCGATTTTTGTAATTGGTATCTCGAGACGACATTGTATCACTTCCTTCCTCCAGTCTTGAACGTTTACCCATCTATTTTTCAAAAAAATCACAACTTGGGATTCACAAGCGTAAACATACGACTAATATGTAGTGGTCCACTACTAGTGGAGACTCAATTAGACAACTAGGCCTCCCCCGTAACTATGGTCCGCGTAACCAAAATAAAAATAAATCATTAGTGTTTCGATCGACCCCAACTTTCCCCCACTTGCCACATATGTACCGTGCGTGATGAATAACAACAGGAGAGAGAGAGAAAGTCGAGTACTTTCTCTTCATACTTTCTTCGAGTACCTCTCCTTTGGTAAGTATGTACTAGCAACTATGCAATGAATAATTCATTATGAATTAGAACACATAGTTTTTTTTACTAATACAATACATATTTAAAGCGACGAGTTTTTTCTCTTTTATTCTTTTGTCCGTATATATATTTATATAATATAGTATTTACTCAAGTTACGAGTAAAATATTGTACACAAATAATCAGATTTTGACATGATCCAAGTAAAATCATTTTGATTTATATAAGTATATAGTTACATTTAGCACAATTCCAAAATCTTCATTTAGACCTTCGCTAAAGGATTCTTGTTACAAGTGTTGCATCACAATTCTTTTATCATGATGCTGATGATTCTTGTGTTTTGTTTACTGACAACATTGTCTATTATTTACTTACAGATATATAGATTGTATAATATGTATAGTCACAGTCACAGTAATGTGTGACTCACAAACATTAATTTAATTCACGCGTTCATTGACCACAACAATTTGTATAACCATTATTTTTTTCATCTGTATTACATACGAATTTGTCGAAGCAACTTTCACATTTTTCATTGTTTTCATACTCATTCTCACCATCATCGTACTATTTTATCCTTACTTTATTTCATAATAAAAATATTTTAATATCACGCTTCAGTGTATTACATATACGATATATTTATAATTGGAGGACGCTTTGTATCTCTTTTTAAAAAAATTTATATTATGTAATGGAAATGTTGAGAGAGAGAGAGAGAGAGAGAGAGAGAGAGAGAATTTAAACGCTTTTCCTTTTCGTCAATACTCTGCGACCAAAATTATATTATAAGTATATACAATATAAGTATTTATGACGATGTTGTAGTCTTTACAATAAAAAAACAGCCATGAAATTTTAGGAAGGAAGCTGTTGGTGTTTTCAATCTAAAGATTGAAAAAAACTGACACTTTACAAAGTTATTTTACTTCTTCTCCTTATTCTCTTTGTTGATGAGGCTTGAGCGAAACAAGTTCAACAATAAAAATTTGTCGTATCTTGTGGATCATAAAATATAATAATGTCTTATACGAGAGAGGGGGGAGTTTAATGTACTGCATGTGACACTCTTCTCCTCTATTTACCTAATGGGGACAGGCAACGACTCCATTGTAGAAAGAAACAGCTTCAGAAGGTATTTGTAGTTCGATAAAAAACACAACACAACAGTAACAACAACAACAATGATTATTATGATAATAACCAAAAAATATAAATATGATATCTTTAGTGTGTAATATATATCCTGTGATGTTTAAATGGATAAACAATAATAATATGCAATAAATAATATAAAATATAAAACAAATAACAACCCGAGTGTCAGCACTTACAATATGTTTTTTTTAAAAAAAACTTAAAATGATGATAAATAAATATGTGTGTATGTATAAACGCTGTATCATAATATAATTGCACGTTTGCTATTTATACTCACGTTATGAACCACCTTTGGAATTTTTAAGAATGTTCTCAGCTTGTTGACTCCATTTGTCACGGTGCTTGATGATATCATTTGTGTTTGTAGCTACTTCGCTGTCCGGCTGACCTGTGTGTGTTCAATATTCATCATGATGATAAAATTCGCTTCAGTTTACGAAACGACAAATGTTGACATTTATCTATGGTGTCTAAACTCACCGTAGACTGGAGGATTGGCTGAAGGGTCATAACCTAGTACTTCTAGCATTGGGGCAATCGTGGCCATGTCTTCAACGACATCATTTGGCATGGCACCAACCCATTTTGATAATGCTTGAATATTTACGGGCTGGATTACTTGATCAGAAGAACGCTCCGCTCTATATTCATTAGATTAACAAGTGTTATTATTTATAAAAAATGACCTTTCCTTTTTCAAAATATTTTAATACTTTGTATAACTTTTGAACTGTCATTACTTGGATAATGAGACTCCTCCTGGTTTGTTAATGTAATTTTCATGGTGCATCACATCTTCTGCCCATGGAAGCTCAAGGTACTTCAAAATTCTTTCCATCTGAGGCCGTGGATGTAGTACTAAGTCTTCATATTTGACTTTAAGACATCTCTCCTCTCCAAGCTATTAAGAATTTGTTTTAAAAAAAATGTTTAATCTTATGAGTACATACAGTAAAATGTTGAATTTATAGGCGGATACAATCGTCCGAGTCCATAAGATTTTTAATATTACCTCAGTACATTCTCGAAGCATGGTCTTCATAGAGTTTGACCATTTTGTCAAACATTGACGATAGTCTGTGAGGTCAAACCCGGTGACAGTGACCTGTAATTATATAAGAATGAAGATTATGCAATTAAACGCACAATAAATTTATTATTTTTACTCTATGTATGTATCATATAAATATTTCTACCTTTCTTGTGATGAGTGAATGTACGACAGCTGAAATGAAATACAGAAATAAGTATATTAATAGACACATTTAACTTAGGACCGTCTCCTCTTACGGCAAAAAGTACAATATTTTAGTTGCTTGTAGATGATCAAGAAGAACATACCTCGTCCATCCCGTATCATAAATATGAATTTGGCCTTTGGAAATAGATTTAATAGGTACACCCCGTACTTAAGTGTGAATGGATCTTTATTGCATAATCTTGGAGCTGGTTCTCCATGTTTGACGACCTATAAAAATCAAAATTAGTGCACAAATGTGTTATTGACAATAAACTATTCACAAAATCATATATATTATATATATTTGTAATCATCAGCTAAAGACTTAGTACTTACAACTTCCAGAATGAAAGCAGCTACTGCAAATTTGGACAAGTCAAAAGATATCCATCGTTAGGATGAGAACACTTATTATATATATTATCAATATTATGTCATGATAATTATGATGACTAATAATAAAATGACACTCACCGGCATCTCCAATAATCTGGAAAAGAAAAATGGAAAAAAACCATTGCATTTAAAAAATCATCAATGTATTACTATTTTGGTTTCTACACATTATCTTTAGAGAAACACAAATAGATTTTAATGTTGAGTACGTAGATACATTGATTCTACCTACTTACGTTTCCATAAGGTCATATCACACTATATACTTTGTAACTTTTTAATTTAAATGTAATTAGTCACAGTGTATTTAAATAAAAAGAATCTGACAATCATTAAACATTTAGGACTTACGGCATCGCTTAACCCAGCCTCGTGCAACCGATTTACTTCTTTTGCACTCCGGTTCCATTGTGCAGCAAGCTGAAAGTAAATTACTTGACCATAAAAAATCTTGAAAGAAATACATATAATGGTCTATTATTTTGATATTATATTTGACTTGCCTGCAAAATTCTCGGAACAACTCGAGTCTCTTCGCCACATCTAATTTGTGAGTGAGCATCTAACATGGCCTGTAACATGAATTCGTAACAATTAATGACAATCTGTTCATCAAGTCGTCGTTTAATTTGTATTTGAATATCCAATGACAATAATTATTACTCTTGCGAGAGTTGTGCCGGAGCGTGGGAACCCTCCGATAAATATAAGTGGTGACGAACGGTCGTAATGATGAGCTTTTCCATCTCTACTGAAGACGACCGCCTGGAAATTGCAAAAAAAGGCAGCATATCAACAACATAGTACTAACAAAACTAATTCCATGAAATGTACTGATTACGAAATGAGATACTCATACATTGTGTACACAGAAATAAATCATAATGTACATAAATACAGGTGCACAGACAGTCAACATTATTGAATATAATTAACACCATTAAAGTATTAACAATGGAATAAAGTAGACAATCAAAATCACTTTAAGCCAACAAAACTATCATAATAATATTATTAAATTATACCAAAGGGAAATACGTACCTCATGACTAGTTAGAATTTGACTGGAATCATTGCTTCCACTCCGTATCAAAAATAGAAAGAATAATGGAACAAGAACGGATGCGAGAATTATTAATATCCGACGTGAACTACTACGAATCATCAGCATTTTACTCTCTTCAGAGACACTCGACTTCAGAACCATATATGCAGCATATCAGTAACATGGAATTCTAACTGGCCTGCAAAGAGAGAAAAAAAATTACAAATTAGATTATTTCAAAAAAAATAAATTTGGAGACA
>WJFB01003764.1:0-12077 GCA_009870185.1 Pygmarrhopalites habei | reverse complement strand
GGGGACTACAGAATAAAAAAAACAAGATAAATCAGTTTGATTAAATTTTTCTAGGTACATCTTTTCAAAATAAACTTGATCATTACCAAATTGTTTTAGCTTACCCGAAAATTACAGCGTTCCATATCATAATGTTATTATCAGTTGGAGCACCACTGACTCCTGCATCAAACAACAATCACGATCATGAAATAATATTTTTTACACCACACATTATAATTAAACTAAAAATATGTTGGTTTCATTTTGATAAAATCTGAAAAAAATAACCTGCTGGTGGATCCTCTTGCAACTTTTTGAACTAAATAATGAAAATAGAGAGAATTTATGTTATGAAAAAACTGTAGTAATGCGATTTCAAAAATAATTCTTACAAGCACAATTTTTTAAAAAAACTACAACTTAAATACGTACATCTCTCATTAAACGTCGACGGGCAGGGGTGGACATGATGATGACTATTAAACCTATAAAATAGTAAAATAGTTAGGCCACTATCAAGTTGAGGATGAATAATCAAAAAATGGAACTTACCTTTCTAGAGACTGTTGGACAATATGAACCTGTGTTTGATCGAAATTTAAACAGCTTTCCTACTGAACCAGGTACTTGGACAATAAATGTAATAATATTATGCTGATCACAATGGAACACGACAAAAAAAAATTGACAAAGTGATGTGTACAGAGAAAGATGAAGAATTTTACAGTAATGTTCCTTTTTTGTCCTGACTGACTTGCCCTGTCTAGTTTAATGAGATGAGTAAAGTTCACGAAATGAACGGAGAAGTAATAATATCAAGTTCAGACTTTGGAATAAATATCGTGGATACTTGTAGTTTAGATAAATAAAACTTAAATTAAAACTTATTGTTGTTGATGATGTCGTAGAAATAAATTTTAAACATGGAGAGACTATGGCTGTGCAGAGCTTAGTCTCTGTTGGAGTCTATTACCTGTTGTATGCCAAATAACGTTAAATCTCTATAACTGTACACTTTTTGTATCATTTTTACTCTTTTTTTCATACAATATTGAAAATATGTTCCATTACAGAGTACTACAACTTTGTGGTACAATAATCATAACAACAATAATGGTAAATTATGTCTATTCAAGTTCTTTTATGTGTTAACATGTGTATTGATTTTGGTGGAAAACATTTACAGGAAAATGGAATTTATAATTATTATTAACTACAATTTTATTCTCCTGATAGTTTTTCATAGTCTTCATTTATTAACTCTTGATACTTTTTTTTACCTTCTTCTCTCTTCACGCGTCTTCTTTCTGTGTCATCCGATTTCTTTTCGAGCAGTCTTTCCTTCTGCGCTTTGACACTATTTTCTCCATTATACAAGTTATCCAATTTCTCAATGAGCATTGCTCTAGCCAGTTTGCGATTATCATCCAGTAGTCTGGACAAATGACATTTCACTACAAGGCCTACAAAGAGAGAGAGAGAGTACTATTAGTCTCTTTGAATTGTTTAATACAGTTTAAAATGTAACTCTTTGTGTTTTAATCTTCAAGTTGGCTTGTTTTACCTGATGGCTTATGCTTTATTAAACAACAACTGTAAAAAGAGCAATCAAATGAATTATACAAATATCAAATAGATTAGAGAATTTTATAATGGTGATCAACAATGAACAAAAATATTACTTGGTCCTTTTATTCACATTAGAACCCCCTGGTCCACTTCCACTAATGAACTGTTCTTCCAAATCGTCTTCATTCAATTTTGGGACTAGAGATTTGTCGATTTTTGACGAATTTCGACCAGTGACTGCAGCACGATGAGAATTCCGAAAACAAATTGAGGGTGATGAAGGACAACAAAGGGACTGTTGGAGAACTGAAGCACATGCAGCTGCCTAAATACAAAAGTAATTTTGAATTCAAAAAACTTTTAAAATAAAAATGCTTCTTATTAGTAATTGACGAAATACCTGAACTAAGTGACTCGTTGTCGTTATTGTTGAACGGATGGGTGCAATGGCAAAAGGTTGTTTCAACAGATGTAATTTTCGAAGCATCCTCTGACTGAACTTTAAATTCAGTCAGAAATTCAAATTAACCTTCTCAGACTGAGGAACTGGAGTCCTTTCTATAATATATATTTTTATATACATATATTAGAGAAGTATCAGAGAATGATTTAAGCTTCTATATTGTCAAAATACAATTAATTAATTAAATTCAACAACGAATTATTTATTTACCTGATACTGGAATTCAATAGCGGTGGGATCCTCCAACTTTTTGTTTCTCTGAAACTCTTTCCTTATAAAGCTAGTGTAATAGTCCTTGTTGGTGTACTTGAGGGAGGTTGAGTACCGAAGCAAATTTTTGTACAATATCAAGATGGATTTGGTGTCAGGTCTGGATGTCATTGTCGGGTCAAAAATTCAGAAAATTACTGATTAGTTTCCCGGGTTTTTTTAAGGGACCGAAGTAAAATTTTGCCAGATGTCATAGGATGCTTTATTTAGATAAATGAAAAAACGTTTTTTTGACGGTAAATTTATTATTTCACCCCAACATGTATCAAGTTCTTTAACAGAAATGGCAAAAAAATCCAGTAGCAGTCAATTATGCTCATTGGGATGAACTAGGAATTCGTAATAAGAATGAAGCACATTTTTATGAGAAATGGAAAAGTGGGTGACTGGCGACACTATTTCAACGAGCAAACTAGTAGAGACTTTGAAATGTGGATGCAAAAGAAAAAGAAAACAAAATTTTCATTCGAGTATGATATTTAAAATAAATCTGATAAATAAATCAACAATCATATCATTACAGGCCTAAAGTTTCATATGTATTTATTAAATCACAAGATTGACTGAGCAAAATCACGTTGCTGTCAAACATACGTGTTCAAAATATTGATGCTTCCATCGAAAATAGTCACGCGAAAATATTCTGAAATGATTTGCTTTCACATTTTACACTAGGATAAGTTAAATGTTCGTCTCCAAAGATTTTTTCAATCATATTTTTCAACTTGCGCGTGACAATTTTTAATAGAACCTTCTTGCTTACATAGTAGATATAGTTTCTTTACACCAATTAAATGAGCCAGACAAATACTGACAGATTGTGTGTGTTGGCGTTACATAACAATTTCATAACAAAATAAATGATAAATACTTTGCATTTAACAAAATTATACGGCACATGTAAGTACACAGACAATGGCAATATCATACCACTTTGAATTTCTTTGAAAGAAAAGAAACTACAAGTAAAAATACACATAAAAATAAATTGCATATAATGTACTACAACATTCAACTTATGTTTAATTTTTAAATCATAAGTAAAATATTAATTGCAAACACGTTACTCAGAAGTACATTTGAAGAATGTTGTTTTCCTTATATCTAAATATGTATATTGCATCAACCACTTGCGTAAACCTGTTACTTTGGTGTACACATATTATTGGTCTCTATATTCATATAGTTTTATACTATGGTATGTATAAGTGGAATACGAAGCACAAAAGTATTCTGTTACTTTGTATATTTTTGAAAAATAAATACATTTCCATCTTGTCTAGTCTACAAGTTTGAATTATAATATTCCGACTTTTTTATATATAGTATTCAACGATGCAAATATATTTTATTTATCATCTTCTCAACGAAAGACTTTCAGCTCATTTGATTGTTATTACTTTTACTTAAAATATGGCGAGTCTACACCGTCATCGAAATACATTCATAGTACATTTAAATGTCGATTGACACATAAAGTTGCTCACATTAGCATTATCCACGATACAACAAACAATTATTATGATTACCTTGTGAAGGCGACGAGCACAACATAATCAAATGTCATCAAAATATAACTAACTACTACCAGATTTGCTCAACAACCATTCCACAGCCTGATCCAAATTCTTGTGTGAATATTGTAAAGCTTTGATGCACAACTGCAAAACAATTAATTTGAAACAATTAATTGGTTTGAATGAGACTGGAAACCAATGAAAGACTCTTTCAAGTATTCACAATCAAAGTACACATAATAATGCATTATTTATTATTAAAAACCATGATTTTTGTATTTTCCTACTACGTATTTAACTCAGCCCCATTGTCTTACCTTTTTATCCCATCCCATATTTATTAACACTTCCACCTAAACAAATAAATAATAAATATTATATTAAACAAATAGTTTTTATATATTTCTTGAGAGTTGTCTTTACTGAAAGGTGCATAGTGTATTAAGAATTCAAACCTTTTCTTCTCCACTTGGCATAGGTGCTGCTTCCTTCTGCTTCGGTTGCTGTGAAATTTTTTGAATGACTAATTAATAATGTCTATTCTGAACACCGGTGAATGTGCATAATACTAATGAATTAACATTGAAAAACTTAATACCTTCTTCTTTTTAACTTGAACCCAGTCATTGCTTGCATTTGTGACCTGTTCATGTTGGACTGGTTGCGACTGTTTCTGATGTTGTCGCGGTTTCCCTTTCGCTGTCTCTTGCAAGCTGTGAGTGAATTCAGAAATAATAATATATAGTTAGTTTATGAATGTATTATAAGTTTGAACTATACTACACAAACTACACAATTAATTTATTTGGAAATCTCAGATTATATTCCAATTATATGATCTACTTTGACTGTCAACGATTCCTCAAAATATCAACTCTTACAAGTATTTAATTCATTCTGTGCATCTAATGATACAGAATGAATTAAGGTAAAACTCAAAAATTGAAATATTTTAATGGCACACCAACCTGGGAAATTCGTTAGCACTTTTGTAATCTGAAGCTTCTGATGATGAAATGGATGTTTCTGGGCTTTCAAGAGCCCCAGTGGATGCCCGTGCTTGTCCATGTGCAGAACTATGAGTAGTATGATAAGTTGGGTAGTTATGTTGCTGTTGAAATAAGGGTTGATGATGGTAGTGTGTTGGTATTGGACGATTCGTATTAGTTAGGAGCTGTTGAGGTGAAGTTTTCCTGACAACACTTGCCGAATTGCTATTCTTCAAAAGAAAATCACTTGGTGGTCGTACGTTGACAGAGGTCAAAAAATTAGCTGTAATCTCTTGCCGACTATAATTACTATTAAGATGTAGTTGTAAATTAGATGATTGTAATGACTGCATAAATTGAGATTGATGATTCCTTGCTGGTACAAAATTATTAATTCCTTCTTTCAGTGTATGTGATTGTGAGTTAAAATTGAGCTCGTTCAAAGGCAAATTGTTCAAAGAGTTGATAATACCAGCGTCCAGTAAGCTTCCGTCAAACTTGGTCTCGAGAGTATTATTAGATCCTTGTGAGTGAATTTTCCGTTGTAGTAATTGATTATGAAAATTCACTTTTGCTTCAGGTAGTATATTAGACATGAGGGAGTATGGACCATTATCCGTAGTTCCATTGCCAACTAAACTAAGTGGCTTTGGCGAGTATGACTCAGTCGGTGGAGCCCAAATATTATTGTTGGGGGACATGTCATTTCCACTACTGCTATTGGACCAGATTGCTCGGATGTCAGTAGGAGCCACAGAGGGAAATAATAACTTGTCCACTGTAAACACAAAAAATATACAATAAAATATATGACTTAACTACTTACAAAAGTATATATTGTAAGTACCATAAACAAAAGTACTCACCAAATTCATTCGCTTGTCTCTCTTCCAAAGAGTCTTCAAAGGCAGATTTTAAATCAGCATCGAGCGGCATTGATCCAATTGATTGAAATAAATCATCATGATGATAAGTTGTCGGAGGTGGTGGTGTTGCAGAGGATGACCGGTGGCTGTCTAAACTAGACTGAGGCTGAATGAGAGGAGATGGTGCAGATGCTTTTTGTTGTTGATGTTGCTCTGGAGCATACTGTTGAGATTGTCTATTATATAGGGGTTGATATGGCAGTTGAGACTGGGCGAGACTAGTATATTTCTGCAAGAAAATATAATGTAATTATGATGTAATATTCATCCAATGTAAGTAAACTATTTAAATTCTATGCCTGTATCACCTTTACCGTGCTGGCATTATCAGTGGCTAATGGATTAAATCCATAGGTTCCCTTCATCTCCAGTCCCAAAAGTTGTTTCTTCAAATCTGTATGATTCATGCCGTAGAATGAATCATTGGCAGCAGCCTGTGAAATATTAATAAATAAATACATGACCGGTGTAATTATATCAAATATCCTGATTTTTTCCATACGTTTGTATAATTTCGTAAAATGAGACAAGGCTATTATTTCATTCTTACCAGTGCAATTAATTCTTCCCAGATATTCCTGCAGACGAGAAAAAAAATACATGTCATAACATTTGGCCCATTGTAACTGTGATTGGGCGATTTCTTCCAAGAAAAATAAAATGAAACATGACTCACGAAAAGGAAAAGATCGATATAATTGATCCATTTTGCCAATAGTTGACAAGGTATTATTTATAGTAGCGTATAATTACTCCCCAAATAACAATCGCCCACGAAATGATGTCTGTACTATATATGTGCCATTTTATGCACCAATTAAATTGATCGATACCAGCCGTTAGTTCACTTGTATAGTAACAGGTACTTCACTATTAATATAATTTTTCATTTCCATCATTCGTAATGCCATGTTTGAATAGCGTTTTCGTCATCTTTTTTTTTACAAAATCCTAGCCGAACGATACCATATCCATCAGAAATTTATAATTCACCATTATTACTATCGAAGGACTGGTAAACAACAAGTAATACTGAATGTCAATTTTTTTTTAAAAAAAAAAATAACTTCATGTGGCATTTTGATCATATTCCTTTCGAAAACAGAGACAATTGCGAGAAATTGATTGAACCAAACTAACCTGCATGTTCCCATTGAGCAGAGACTTATTGGGTCACCCACGACAGCAAATAGACTTTGTGCCCTTGTCAGTGCTGTATTGAGTAATTTTGGATTGGAGAAAAATCCCAAATCAATTGTATCATTGGTTGTCCAAGGCTTTGACGTCCGTACAGTTGAGACAAAAACGGCACGAAATTGTTTCCCTGCGTGGTTATAAAACAAAAATTTCAAATATAGGTCATGCATCAATAGGCCATAATTATGGTTCTCATTATTTATTTAAAAAACTATTCAATCCTTACTACAAAATTCATACAAGGACAACACACAACGTGACATCAAAATACGTCAATCGAAATGTTAACCAATAGTAAAAAATTTTTACTAAAAAGTATACAGTACATACAAAAGGCTTAATTCTATAAACCTACATGTAGGTACCTAGTTTTGTTTCGGTGGTACACAACTAATAAAACCTTCAAATTTTGAAAAATCGAATAAAGAGTAGTGCAAACCTTGAACATTGAGTACTCGTTCCACAGACACACAACCAAGGCCACGACTTCTTAATTGAGCCCTAATACTAGTTACTTGATGAGCATAGGGAGTGAGACAGCAAATTGAGTTGTCATCTTTACAAGATCCCCACTGTTCAGGCCACGAGTTGACTAGCATCAAAAATTTAGTATATACATTTGAGTTTTTATTTTATGATTAAAGGGTCAATTAAAAGTATTTTTAATTAGTCATCTTACCTAGCTCCGATATCCTTTCCGTCACTTCAAATACCTTTATTCAAACAAATATATAAAAAGTATGAAAAATCGTAATCTCTGAAGGTGTCTTTAGGTCGTTATTCGAATAATTAAACACCTCTGCCATATTATAAAACGATGAACCATTGTCGGGCAGTACATCTTCTCCTCGTACAGCGAAAAAAGTTAAAGGGTACAAATTCCCATGGCTGGGTTGGAGACTAGCACAAAGAAGTTGTCCTCCATAGAAGGCCTCACTAGCAAACTAAAGCAAACAATAATAAAGTATAGGAATAACAAATGTACGTTCCGCTTGTCTACGGAACAATCCTTACAAATATGTAAGTAGATATTTCTATTTTCTTTACCCTTAGAATAACCTCATGTGAACGATAATTTTCCGTTAGAATGATTCTACATGGATGATCTTTTGGATATAATGCATTAAGCCGCTCCAAAAGTGAGATAGCTCGTCCTTGCGAAAATGTTGAGAAAAGCTCTGGAGAATGAATAGAGAATTATCTTCGTGTATATATTTATCAAGACAATGTCATATGCAAAACATGGAAACTATGTATTATATTCAGAAGAATGCAAAAAATCAAACCGGGTGAAAGTTGCATATGGTCCCCTAGAATACAATGAGAACAAGAGTCGAGGGTTTTTTGTAGCGAAATCTTACAAGAAACTCTTAAAAAAGATTTAAGAAACATAAACAAATTTTAACCTGCTAGTACGATAGTAGTCAATGGGCCAGCTAACATCAGAGGCTGTATGGCCTCTGTTTCCAATGCTTGAGCAGCTTCATCGAGTAATATATGGGTAAAAGTATTTTGCTGTAGGCCAAGTTCAAGGAGTTCAATCGAAGTGGACAAGGTCACCTGAAAAAATAAAATGTGCATTCAAATTAGAACAGTATTTCATCAAACTGTAACTTCAGTCAGTCTTGTGTTACTCAATATGCAAGACGACGCTATTAAATAACGTTGAAATAAATTTTATTTTTACCATCTACGTTTCAACATTGTATTAACCTATAGATATTCCAATGTGTTCACTCACTATAATAAGTTGATGTTCGAGCACCTCTTCTTTTGTTGGGTATCGAAAATTCATTCCATCGCCTGCAAATTTTTATTTATTTATAAAAATATTGTTTGAAACTGTTTGTTCATTATTACATATTCACAACTTAATTTAATTTATGTGCTCACCAGTAAGTAGGCAATATTTTTTCACAATATGCGGAACGGTTTGCACTAAAACAACAACAATATATTTTGAAATATAAACAAGAAGACCATATTCTTACAAATTATTTTTATATGCGATGATTACCTAAACGATCGGCGTAGTATATTCTCAATGCTCGAGCCGATCTTATGCCTTCTTCGAACCATTGATGCAGATAATTAGTAATATATCTAAAATAATAATAGTAAACAAACCATTGTAGAAACATGGGTGACAACTTGGAAGAATTTGTAAAACATGATTACTTACAAATCAGCAGCGGAATTCGAATGGGTACAAATAAGTACGCGACGTTTTGTGGACAAAGGTGAATTAGTTGAGATCAATTTTTTTAAACATTGAGCTAGCGTATAAGTTTTTCCAGTTCCGAAGCTACCTGTATAATTTACAAACAGAAACTCATTAATATTCTCAAGTATATCAAAATGAAAATTTGAATACAAACGATCAATAGGTTGAACATACCAATAACTAGTATAGGTGGCATATTTCTTTGAGGTTCGTTAGTGATGGCATTATAGGCTTCCATTTGTTTATAATTAAGTGTAAAATCACCCTCGTAGAATAAACTAAAATTCAAATCATGACAAAATAGATTTGTTAATTCGATCATTCCTCAACTAATAACAAATGTGAAATATACACATTATTTTAAGAAGAACTAATATAAAGCTTCATACCCTGCTTTATGTCTGACAATACTAGAAAAATCTATTGGTTGACAAAAATCAGGGAAAAGGATATTCAACTGAGTTTCCGTAATAGCCTCCAAAACAGTATGCATTTCTAGAAAAAATAAATAAACAAGTATGTGTTACTATCCTTTACATTAATAGTATATTATGCATTTTATATAGTGATCATTTCGGAAGAGGAAAATTCTTACCTTTAAAATTGCGATCATCTAATAAAAATTGAACAACAAAAGGTCTACTTGTTCCTGTAAAGAAAAGATCAGTTCACTTTCATATAAAATTAGAAATTCAAAATGTTGTCATGAAATGAGCATATAAATTCAAAATGCAGATTATCAAAGATTCTTTCAATATAGAAAAAAAGTTTGAAAAAAAATGAATAAGGAATAGCTATGAATCGTTGAATCGTACCAGAAACCAAATTGAGTTCTTTCACTGCTTGCTGCCCGATCGCAATGATGATACTTGATTTCATCTTGTCAGCTATTTTGCAAATGTATCCTCGTGGTTTCGCAACCACGTTTTTGACTTCCAAGAGCAACACATTTTGACAATCGCGGAGGATTAATCGACCCAATTTAGTGTCCTCGGATATTTCTCTATATAGCACAATAAATTCACAAATAAAATTCATCAGCCTACTATAGTACAATTGTCAAAAGTAATGGAGTTGTAGTGGTTTTATATCTTGTTGTATACAACGCAAAAATAGGTAATTTTATGAAGTATATGAACTCTATACCTTGTAAGTTTTAGTTTAGCATACAATTGGCCCTGCCAGGAACATTTTAGTAAGGATTCATAGTTTCTTTCAATCGTGTAATTAGAGGTTAACTCTAAATTTCCCGATATATTAAATTTGGTTAATTCTTCCTGACGAGCTTTTTCCTCCATTTTTAGAAAGATTCCTAAAAGATGTAAAATCATGACGTTAGAAAATTTAGACAAATTCGTCAATTTAAAAATTGTGGAATAAATTTGCTTATTAATGTAGTAAATACCCATAGCTGAAATATAGTTGTCCCTTCTGATTTCATCAGACAAAGGTGAATGCGTAGGTGTTTCAGGGGCAAACGTTTGGAAAACGGAATTAACGTGAAGTTCCGCATCTCCATCCACGACTTCACAATTACCCAAACTCATTTTTTGTGGATTCTGAACTACTGTAAGATCTTGGTCTACATCCTCGAGATTAAAAGGAATAGATGACCTAGCTTGTAGCTGTAAATAAATAAATAAATACAGCAAATTGAAAATGCATACACATTTGAAAGTGAAAAAAATGTACTAAAAAATAGATTGAAATTAATTAATAAATCTATAGTAACCTCGACTGCGAGGTGCTTAACCAGTTTGGGATCATACTTCATGTCAAACCTAAATGGAAATTAAAATGTCATCAAATTATACTTGTTAAGTATGGCCATCAGAACTTATTCCAATTATCATCTTCAGAAGCCTTAGAAAGAAACTTTTTAAACAGGAAATTGGGTTTGAAATACATTCCAACAAAATAAATTTCATTACATATTACGAATATACGTACATTATAGTTTGTCGATAAGATCCATACATTACAGCCCGAAAAGTGACTTCCAGTTTATAATAAAACCTGCAAAATGAAATGTCATCAGACCAATAAATCATGTACTAGGAGTGCAAAATAAAGTTATGACATAAACTTTGAACATGTTATATTTTCCTACACATGCATACTATTTTTGATCTTTCTAGTCATTTAAACACATATAATAACTATAACATATACTGTAATTACTAGGAAATTTAAAAGTACAGCATACCAATCAGGCCAACCACCTAATTTCCCCAAAAATATATTGTGAGGAACAAAAGTATTGCATACTTGAAGCTACAAGAAATTACAAAATAATTACAAAATCAAGAATTTCAAAATTATAGATTGATATAGAATTGTAAAAAAAAAGTGAAAAGGCTTTGTAATATGCACCTGTGGCACTTTGTTGACATCATGAAGTTCGAACAAATTTAAATCAGTTCTTGAGGTTACGGAATAAAAGCTCGCTGCACTTATCCAAAAATTACTCCGGTGAACATCATGTAACAAAGAAACAGTTCTCACGGGAGATTTTGTCACAATCAACATAGACCAGGTATGAGGTACTCCTATTGTTAAAAATAAAAACTTTAACATTGTACAATTAATGATAACTTTTGTATTCGTCTGCTCAGATATTGTTTAAAATCTATACCACGATCATAAGTTACTCTCCGCTGGATACACAGAACATGTATCGTAGTTATTCCGTAGTGATTGAAAAACAAAAAATAAGTCATGTTTTAGCTTTTCATGTCTCTCCTGAAGATTTTTTTCACCTATACATATTTCTACAACTATATAAGACAATGAGTAACAAAAGTACATATATATGAGAGTTTGTTACCATATCAGTTGTACATCTACAATAGAATAGAGTTAAAAGTTATACACACATGTACATTTGTTATGCGAAGTTATTGTTGTCACAACTGTTTTTTAAAAATGATTCACGACAAA
>WJFB01003763.1:0-12078 GCA_009870185.1 Pygmarrhopalites habei | reverse complement strand
ACATTCGTAAATGGAGGGCGTATAGTAGTTGCACAGCAGGTTCTATGCCGTTAAGATCCTGAAGAGTTAGGGCACACACATTCTTCGATTCCTAAGGATAGAGATGAATTGTTATTTTATTTTTGTGTTGAAGACATACAGGACATGAACCAAAATAAAGGATTGAAATATTTATAATACATTGAATATGAAGAAATACCTCAAATATTAGGCTAAATAAATGAATCCTAGTAGCTGTTGAGGATGCTACAGGACAATCTCTTAATTCATCCAATGCTGTAGCTTTATCTGATTTTGCAATGGCAGTTAATTCCTTAATGCCATTAATTATCTAGAAATAAATCGTAACAGGAGAACAAGTTTAGTCTCAGAATAGTAAAATAGACCAGGTACACACTGTGTACTGCAGTTATCAAATTAATAATAGACATTATGCTAAACTGAACATTATAGAAATCAATTTACTACAGTCATTCATTTATTCACAGTACCTGCTCAACGAGAATTTTGACAGTCTGCTTCAACCAGGTATTTCCGTTTCTATTGCCTACAGCAACGAGGAGCTCACAAACGCGAAATACACTATCTGGCAGTTGATCTAACATGGAAAGGCATCGTTCAAGCATTGTCTCAGTAAATTTATCTACGTCTTTAGATTCAAGAGGATCTAGAACCTAAAAATATAACAAAGAGATACTAATGAGTATCAAATATAAACAGTATTTTTTATTTCATAAAAATGCAAGCAGGTTTAAAAATCAAACTCACAACAGAAGATGTTTCCGGTCGAGGTTTACTAGGCTGAATTGATTTACTAGGGACAGCTTCTCCAAGAGAAATAGCAATGGCTCGAAGCATTTGTTCATCATCATCCCATTCCATTGCAGAACCCTATTAAACAAGGAGAATTATTAAATGTTAAAACAAGATACACAAAATTTAAAATCATGACAAAATTTGCAGGCGAATTGATTGTACATACATGTGGATTGACACCAGATGACCCAGCTACACCGGCAACTGGAACAGGGGGTCTTCCTTGTCCAGGTCGATCTTGTACTCTTGAAAGACCTCTACCTCGTCCCGTAAATTCATGATTAAGTAAGTAGTCTGTTGCTTGAATTATATTTCGAGTTTGCATGAGCGCTGAATAAGAAAAATCAAGTCATTTTAGAGACACTGTGTGATGTTTCATAATAGATTCCATTAATTAAAGAAGATTGTAATAAAAGAATTGAAGAGAGAAAAGTACAAAAATAATAGAGACATTTTAAATATCTGTAATAATCTGTATCATATTAATATTATAGACTTTAAGTCATAGTACCTTGGACACATGATTCGAATGGAAAGCCCATATCTTGTAATTGCTGCAGATGATTATAATCTATCCCCAAAGTTTGAGCCATGGCAGTATCTAAATGTAGTATAGCAATCAAAGAAAAGTTCGTGTTACTGACATTCATTTTCGTAGGTTAGTCGTTTCAATGACAGTTTACTATCGTGTGGACAATGGTTTGAAGACGTAAACACTTACGTGATGCGGATCTCGGAGGTCTGACTACATTATCATTTACTACTGGTTGATCAGTTTCAGTTGGGGCAGGAGTAGACCCTTCTCCAGTCCCCGTCTCCACAGGAGTGGTCGTTGTAACTTGAGAAGATTCACATTCTGTTGGTCCATTGGGTTGACCAGGCGTTTCAGAAGTAGTTGCTCCTTCAGCAGATGTAGCATCACCACTTTCAGCGACAGTACTTGTAGTTGAAATTCCAGTCAAAATTGCACTTGAACTAGCTGTCTCAGTTTCA
Source organism: Pygmarrhopalites habei (assembly GCA_009870185.1). Taxonomy (NCBI): domain Eukaryota; kingdom Metazoa; phylum Arthropoda; class Collembola; order Symphypleona; family Arrhopalitidae; genus Pygmarrhopalites; species Pygmarrhopalites habei. The sequence goes on along the minus strand of WJFB01003763.1, from coordinate 10,269 downwards.
TTTTCCAACTCAATACTTGCGGAAACGGGGGGAGATGCTAATTCTTCGCTATTTACCCTAACAAATAATGGCTCACTAGTTCCGCCAGGATTAGAAAGGATTGGAATATCATTTAAGGTAGGTGTGCCTTCAGGAGGATTATTAAACGATGATGTTGTTGCTACATTAGGCTCAGAAGTCTTGCTATTAACATCAGTCTAAAATTAATAAATGAAAAATTAATTTAAATAGCGAAATATAAATTTTGTAATAAAAAGTAGATACTTTTCTTCAATAACAAATATTGTACACAGTCCTAAAAAATTATTTTGAAGTACCTGATCTTTGTGTCGAAGAATGTGACATAGAATGGCCAACATTGACTCTGCAGCTCTTGTTCCGTACAGTTTCATTGGTTTGCTGTTCCATAAAAATGTGACAGCTTCGAATGCAAGCTATAATCACAACAAAAAATGAATTTATGATATTATTCACATAGAGGTAATGAATCACAATTCAATGTTCATAAAACCCATCCACAATCTTTTACTAATTGAAAATGTTCTAACCTTGTGAACGTGAGCCAAGAATGCATTGGGATTAAATTCAATCAAAACCTTCTGATTTAAGGTAGGTTTACTTGGTAGTAAATGTGGACTTTCAAGGACTGTTTTCGGATTGACAAATTTTTCTGAAGAATAAAACAAAATGTTTTGAATTAATTAGGTCATATAAATATATAGAAGTAATATCTTTGTGTCGTTGACAATATTGTAATTAAAACTTTAAAAAAAATAACGAACGAAACTTACCAAGTAACATTAACCATGCGTCGAGAAACTCTATTTGATGATCAGTCAAATCTGGCATTGTGTAATCATTCACATTAGTCTTCTTCTTCCATTCATCTCCAAGTAGTGCCCAGTAGAATAAACTGAAATTATTAATTTTTGTAAAAAAAAATCACAATAAAATATAAAATATTTTAAAAAGATACTTATGATGAGGGTTTCAAAATCAATGTAGTCAATATTTCATCAGATGCTTACTCAAACAAGGCTGCTAGGCCCTCTGAGTCAGTATACTTTTTGAGCATTAAATGATACGGGAATTTCTTTTCATCAAAAAGAAGAGGAGCGGAAAATCCAACAGCACAAATACTGAATGTTAGTCTAGGGACGGGAGAGTTTGGTTTCCTGCACAGAGTCGTGAAACAAACAAAAGAAAATGAAATTAGTTTTGATAGACAACATTTGCGTAGTAACCGTATTTTGAAAATGTAACGTTAATCTTTCGGCTAATAAATTATCCTCAGCCATAATAGCAATGACTACCAATACATACAACAAAATTCTTGTACATATATGTACTTACGGAAGCCAACCAAGTCCTTTTGATAATAGATCCGATAATAGTGAAGCAACATCTGATGCACTTGGCCTCACAAAACCTGGCATGGTGGACAAATTTTGATGCCCTCGGCGTTGTCTCAGTGGTGAACCAACACATAGCTATAAATTTTGTAATAAAAGACAAATATTACCATATTCTTTTGATGAAATCTCGAACATAACTCATTCATGTGTTAACATACCTTTACTAATAGGCCGAAAAGTTCCGCTAGTGCCCTCCCGAGTCGGGAAGAACCGCTCAAAACGGGTTTAATCAGTTTGGCGTAATTTTGGAGGGTGGCATTAGATGTTCGATCAGCTCGAAGATTAGTTTGCGTCGAGGCACTTACTAATGTCACAGAATTGGACTCATTTTCTGTCGTATCAACTTCCATAAGATCATTCACATCATTGCTCAGAGAAGGTAAGGCGCTAGATTCTCCATCACTTTCCATCACTTCTTGTGCTCCTTTGATACTGACCTCGGGGTCATTCTGCAATTATATAATAATTAACATATTAATTACGAGTAATATATTACATGATTCTCATCATGGAGTAAGACAAGATGGTTGTAATTATCTTTAATCATGATCTTAATCTAACCTTCGAATCGGGCGGAATGAGCTTGTCTAGATCTGCACGTCCAAATTGACCAGGACCTGGTTGGTACTCACCACTGCAAATGGCAAGTAAAACGGTACTCTCCCATACTAGATTTAGGTAGAGCTTTGATAATTTTTTCAACACTTCTTGCCCTTGACTTGAACCCCATTGATCCACAGACATGTTACGAATGTCAGTCTGAAAATTTTGATTATTTTTATATTATTTATTTATTTCCTTCTGACACTCACATTTCACTTTAATTTCTGTAAAACCATATTTACCTGTCCAGTACGGCAAACATGAATAAACATCATGACATAGGCATGAGCTGCAGTCATCGCATGAAGTATAGGGGTATCATATGGATTATTAACTGCTTCAGCAGGGTCTGGTGATGATGCAAGTTCCCTTAGTAGAACACTACTAGCAGGTGCTTCAAGTGGGACATCTAATTGATCAAGACGACTTAGGATTCCTTCAAGATGTTGCATCCCTTCTTGTAAAACTTTACTCTCGTGTGCCAAATTCTGCAAGACAGGACAAATCATTATTGTAATGTTTGCACAAAAGTTTGAGTGTGTGTAAGCAGGTTCTTTTGATAAAAATTTTAAATTTGTAGTAAACCCAGATGATTTGAACAAGAAAAAAAATATGAATAAATATTTGTGGCTTACTAAAATTGATTTACAAACAGAGGACACTGCTTGGCATGCTGGAGAGTTTGGAAAGTCAATAGGAAGATTGGGTAGCGCCAATAACTCCATTAAAGGTTTCAGGCCGGACTGATTAACAAATTCACGACAGTGATCGTCTGTAGAATTGTTGCTTAAAATAGCGTCCACACATTTCATCTAGTGACCAGAGGAGAAAGAAAGAAAATTGTACAGATTAAGTAAGTAGTCTCGCTGATGAAGTTAATAAAAAGTATCGAGAGAAAGATATTACGTACCACATTCAATATGTAGTCTACTAATGGAACGGGTGTTTTATCATCATTACTTCCCATGCAAGTTGTAATAAATGACGGATTAGCTGGATTTGAATCTTGATTTCCTCCAGGAGCAGGCTGAGTGTGAGACGCTGTAGAAGGCTCTTCCTCATCTTCTTCCTCTTCATCACTACTACCACCTTCAGAGGTTCCATCTCGAGCCCTAGGGTTTGTGCTGACATTGGAAACAACAGCTTTTGCCTGACCCTTCCAGCAAGAAAATCGTGAGTCTTGACCCATACTGCAAAGGTCTTGTAGTAACTATAATTATACAATTTTGGTCAGTTTCACTCTCATCATTTACTCATCTTTTCAAATAGTGTCATGTAAAATTACAATATTAAAATACATGTATAACAGAAAGTTTGTACTGAGAAATTTTTGTTATACCTTGACTATAGCTGTTGTAGCTTCAACTTTGAGGCTTGGTTGGTGTCTCATTAATTCATCCATAGCATTACCCAAATTAGATGCTGTGTCACCCATGGGTTCTGCTGTCCTACGACGTCTCATAGCTGGTAAGTACTCAGGAGATAATAGTACTTTAAAAAGACGCTGGAATGGTTTGCACTTTACAAACGCATTCAACCCTCGACTATTAAGACATAGAGCAGAAAAAACGTTAGGCATGGAGGAAATAACTTCTCTCGTCGCTGGGACCTATAAAAAATAATAAACATAGCATGATTTTTTAAAAATAGAATCATCGTATTACTTATCTGTATAGGACCCTCATTTATATAATGTTAAGATGTTAGATTTCTTTAATCATACTAAAGTGTAAGCAGGAAAGCAAAATTGTACCTCTTTTACAAGTAGAGCCTCTTGGACAACATCAGTAAGACCACTATCTTGTAAAGTTGACAGTAATGATGGCTCTTGGAAGACATACACTGTGACAACGTCTGTGGCTAATAGGAAAAGGGAAGCTCCATAGTACTCGGCATTGCTGATTATGTGCTTTAATGAAGCGGGTAAACTACTCTCCATGATGTGTCGAATACTATCTGAAAATGCTGGGTCTTGAATCACTTTCTTCAAAAAGTTCAACATTGACTTTAGTAGTGCTGCCCGTTGAGGCAGACAGCTTGATCCATTGGGCACAAAACTGGACGCACATCCTGAACTAGTGGATGATGATGGTCCAATATTATTTCCATCCTGTAAGAAAAGAAAAAGAATTCCATGAGTAATCAATCCTCTCCAATTCCAGTGTGTGTATAATAAATAGTCAAAATACAAGTTCACTCGTACCAACTGGGTACTGGAATCTGTTTCCATAGGTACATCTGTAACGGAACTTGCTTCTACAGTATTTTCAGTCCTGCCTTCGGCCAGCGATGACTCTCCATCTACTTGAGCATTACTAGAATTTTGTCGACTTGCACTTGAGATTTCAGGACTAATTTCAAAGGGTTGTTCTTTACGACAAGCGTTCACTTCCATCTACAAATTATCGTGTATTAATTAATCAATGTAAGCACACATAATAAGTAGAAATAAAAAGGTAAGTTTGGAAAAATTAAAACTATATTACCTCTAAGCGATTAATGAATGCGTTTAAGCCATTATGGGCCTGGAATGCTTGCATGTCCATATTGGTAATGAGATCAATCACTCTTACGGCTCGAGTAACAAACTGGAATATAAAAGGAGAAGTCAAATATGTTGCAATTATTGACAAGAATGAGTAGAAAGTTGTGAACAATAAAAAAAATCATATTAATTTACAGTTATATGCTCCACATCAGTTGTATTCCAATTGACAACTTTGAGAAGACTTTCAAGCATGCCACAATTGACTAATGCCTCTCCGCCAAGCTCATAGCTGGCTAAATGATACAGGAAACTAAACAGGGCAGTTGCTAAAGGTAATGGATACTGGGCCGCCAGATTATTTGTCGGTGATGTCAAAGATGAAATACAGCTTCTGACCTGGAAACAAAGTATACAATAACCGGCGTGTACGAATGTATTCATAAATTTCTTTTTATTATTAAAAAATATTTACTAGTCAGAGATAAAGTTTTACAACTATGCGTACCATCATAGGAAGAAATCCGTGGTAAGATCCAGCCCCAGTTACATCGATAATACTGTAAATAAAATATGGCAATGTATTCAGTATATTATATAATGATGTCAATCAATTTAAAAGTTGTTATTTTTTTGTTTCTTACTTTGGAAAATTTTGGGCACGATCCAAATGAATTATGGAAGTCAGGGTCCGGAGAGCAGCAGCTTTAATATCAGTCAAAGCGTTCATGTCTAACTCGAGGATATCAACCAACTCTTCCATTAACCCACTGTACAATAACTGATGAATATTGTCTTGTAAAGCATTCGCATACACCAGCACAGATAACGCTTGAAAGGGAAACATATTAATCATTATTAGTTTCATTGTGTCCATGTACAAAAAATTTTTACAAGAAATACAACTTCTACACTATCACAATTATTTCAAATCACCTTGCAGGCGTGCTTGTACTAATAAACATCGCTGCTTCCAAGAGGAAAAGTTGAAAGCCAGTCTTATATGAGTGAAGAGCAACATCTATTTTTAAAAAATAATAAATAAGAAGAAAATTAGTCTCCCTAGTCAAGTCAAAACTTTTTGAATTTTAAAAGAGTAGCAGAGGGACATAAAATGGGGACAAACCTGCTTCTCCGGAGGAACATCATGAGTTTTGCAGAGTTCCTCCATAACTTCTGCAGGACTATTTCCAAGAGTATGCACATCGTTTACATGAATAACTGTTATATTTTCGGATACTTTTCCAACCTTCGTAGATTCCACAACACCGACTTTTGAAAATTCTAAGTGGATACTAGTAGCCGTACTAGGATATTCCTGTAAATTCCATAACAAAGATATTAGTATGATTCTGTAGGAAGATTTCAATCATTCAATGTAGGTAACAAGATCATACCGATGGCTTTAAATTTTGGCAGCATGCTGCAAGACCAAAACCTGCTTCCTTTCCACCCCAGCTCTATAATACAAAAAAAACATGACAATAAGTAATCATGATAGTAGTATCAAATATAAATAATGTAAATGTGAGTGGTATCTCACCTCTGCAAGGTATGTTAAACGTTCCAAGAGTACTTCACGCTTCTCCTCTGACAAACGAGTTAAAAAGTTACTTCGTTTGCTAAACATGTACAGTAGCTGAAGAACTTCGAGAACCAAATTAAGATCTGATGAAATGAGCAATGTTGTCAAATGCTCCATAGAATTGTACAAATGTCGAGAAAAGGAGTGTTCAATCAGTAAAGTCGTGAAGCTCAAAACATGCATCACGAGAGAGACGTCTACGGGTGTCTATAATCAAAAAAGAAAAAATACAAATGAGATTAATGAATAAATGAGATGGGGAATTATTGTTGGTTGATCCAAGAAAAATAGTCTCTGTTTTCACTTATTTATGTGTGTACAAAGAAATTGACTTGATGATGTAGTCAAATTTGGAAATGCAACAGGATGTATTTACGTACTAGTAGTAACAAGGAAAAGTTGAGTGGCTCACCTCAGAATCACTTGCATCACATGCTAATGTCCAATTGTTACCCCTTTTTTCTGTAGCTTTTTGTAGTACAGAATCAAATATATCCAACACATCAATCCAGTGGTATAACTCGCATTTGCCATACGTCCAACTGTCGATCGTCTTTAGTACATCTAAAAGTTCTGACGAGTGTCGACAAACTTTCAGTTTGTCGATCAGAACTTTACAATCCGGAGGCTGGAACATGAACATTGTCATGAATTAAATATTGATTACTCATGCTAACAATAAATGTTGGTAGACTTAATAGTACATGTTTTTTGCGACGTTCATCGTACAACAACACTAAGTTGGTAACGTAGAATGATAGTGCAAGAAAATAGTGGTCAAATAGACTTACCACCTCCGTGGTGCTCCGTTTGATTTTACTTCGGTCAATCTTCATTATTTATGCCATTGTCCACGATGAAATTGACAGTAACACAAAACTATAAATAATTTTCCAAATTCTTAATTCTCTCTTTATAAAGTAATGGTTGTCCTTTGCCTTCTTGTTAGATCACCAATTTCAAATCCTTGGTGGTTCATAACCTCAACGCTAGGTTGCCAAAACTCCGCAATTCTGAATTGACAATTCTCTCTCAAATGAACTTGGGGTCATATGCAAACAATGAACTTTGCTCTGCTCATAAAATATAAATAGAGAACCTGGCTCTTTTATTCTCCTTCCATCCTTTGTTATTATTTATTATTTAATTTGACAGTTTTGGTAATGTCGTTTATTGTACAATGTTAATATTCATTTTTTGTCTGACTCGTCACACAACATGGACATAATCATCATCTACTTTTTTACTTCTCCACTTTTACATTCGGCCTTCTCTATGACTGATTCTTCCTTCTCCAGAATATCTAGTACATCACCAATTTGTTCTGGATTAAGCTTAAGGTTCTCTCGTCCAACCAATTCAATAATCTGTGTGTTTAAAAAAAAGGATACATTACGACTTTAGTATTTTTCCCATTCAATCAACTATAGGTAGTACTAGTACTTAAGTAGTTTTTTGATCGACTTGGTAATTCTTTTCCTAGTGTACCTTTAACACATGCTCCACTTCAATCTTTCCATCACCATCGTCATCTAAATTCTCGAGAACATCAGCTATACGCTCCATACGGGAAGGATCCGACACATTTTGTATACTCTGAACAGCCTCAATTAGCTCTTGAATAGCAACCAGTTGTATTCTGGAACATATGTAAAGAGGATAAAGTATGAAAAGAATGAGTAAATTTTAATAATTTCTTATTATTATATCACTATTCAATTTCAACATACTTTTTAGCCTCTGGTATATCTGGTGATTTAGTTTGACCGGTGGTGACTTCTCCGGCTCCTTCCTTTTGTAAACTTTGAACAGCAGTTTCCATTTTCCCAATCATCCGGTTGACACGTGTGAATAGTCGACGTGCAGCCTTGGATTCATGAACCTATATTTTCACACACAACAAAAAAAAGAAAGATATTTTGCTGACACTTTTGTCTCATTGTAATTGTGTGCGTGTGTTAACTGAACAAAAAATTGATCATCATACATTTGTCTGTTTAGCAATGACATCTAGATCTTTCACATCCTCTTGATATTCTGCTAATTCTTCTTTCAATTCCTGTAGTTCCTCCGTTTCAATGTACAGTTCTCGTTTTTGAGCCCCAAGAACATCCAAAGCACTTTCAATCTTTTCCAAATCTTCTGTTGTTAATTTATCCTAAAAGAGTAACGTGACATTTTTTTAAAAGTTGTTTTAAATATGACTGCAAAGGAAATATTGTTAAAGATTAATTTTTAAAATACCTTCCGTAAATCTGCCAATGGATGTGGGACATGTTTAGTTAAACGACCCTCTATAGTTTCTTGTACTGTTTTAGCAGTGCTATGGCGTAAGATTTCAGGTCCCAACAAGGCGGTCACATTAGGCAAAAGCTCAGCTGCAATTGGTACTTTGACTTTCTTTGGTTTCTCTGTGAAATCAAATGATTTAGATTTAATTTCCAAACAAGATGTAAAGCAGGGAATTGTTAGTCACACGTTTTTCCTTTTTTAAAAAAAAACAAAATATGTAAATATTACCTTTAGTAACTTCCTTTTCTTCAATAATTGGAGCCTTGTCGACAAGTTCTTCTTCGTCAACCAATTTCTTGGCTTGTTCATCTTTCAACTCTGCTTGTTCTTCCTGTTTTTCTTCCTCAATCTTTCTTTCTTCTTCCTTTAGTAATTCAATCCTTGTCTTATTGTCCACTTTACCTTCCCTTTCACCAATAGCAGCTTTCGCTTGCACAGCCTATCAATTAACAATCATTACATTATTATCATTTTTTAATATAGGAAAAAACTGTGTAAATTTGATGTTGTATTAAGGAAAGAATCATTTCTTTACTTTTTACTTTATAAATACATTGAAACTTATGAAAATATACAAAATAGTAATATTAAACATACGGCAAAGTCAGGTAGAGCAGAAATAGTAGCTTGGAGTTGGGCGGATGGTGGTAAGTTTTCAGGCAAATAAATAGCACGAGATAATAAAAGAAGAGACGGAGGAACTTTTTCATGTAGTGAAAGTTGGAGCCAAGACTGTAATTGTCTTCGTAGACGCTCCTCAGGAACTCCTAATGCTCTCATCCCACGAGCCTTACAAGCTTGCTGTAATTCTGTCACATTCAACGAATCGGTCCCTTCCAATTCGATAATCTGTGTTTACAACAAAAAGAAAATTTTTTCATTATCATAGTACAAAAACAAATATTGTATTTTTATCGTATCTTAAAAATGCAAGATTTTGTATAATGAATTATTATTACTCGATCATCGGCAACTAAACTACGAAGTCGCATACGTAGTTGAAATCTTAATAATGTAGTATTTCCAATTGTTGATATTTCCAGTAAATGGCAGAGTGCGGTAAGTTGTTGTCGTGAGAGAGAATCTAAAGTAATTTCGTCTTCAAATAGTTTACTAAATTTTATAATATCCGAGTTGGAAACTTCTCCCCCCGAGGTCCTAATCTACAAAATTTCAAAGATAAACCATAATTAAACGAAAGCAAACACAAAATTATACATGACAACTTTGTAACCTACAAAGTATCTGTACGAGTGTATTGTGCAGTGTACACACGGTTAATTGGTACTTACTTTTGCAAAAAATTCTGCAAACTCCTTTGCTTTTTGCGATGAACGACCCTCTGCAGAAATAGCCATATCATCTAAAGTCTGCTGAAGAAACTTTGCCATTTCAAGCTTCACTTTCAGTTGAGCTTTCATTTTGTTCTCCTACAAAAATTTAAATAATGTTTAGTCTGTAATAATATATCAGAATACTAGGTAAATGTGTAATGTATAAAAAACAGAGAATATACAGAGCATATATCATTTGCAACTAACTTTTTCATTTTTAGTTTGAAAAGTGGATGGAAGCATTCCAGGAAAAAACTTTAAAAAAACTGGTAGCAAAAGTTCCATAAATGGTACAATGATAAATACAGAGAACGGCACCAAACGAAACACATCCGAGGTTGTTCGAATAACTGTAATAAAGAAGATGAGTCATTAACTAGTGGTTATTGCATCATTTTGGTATGTATTTAACTCAAAGTATTTTTCTTTTCTATAAAAAATAATCTACAATTTAATGAAATAGTAAACACAGTGAAGCTAAATTTTGACACGGAAAAAAACTTACGTTGTCGATGTTCTCTCCTATTTAGACTTTTACCATGTAGAATTTGATAT